>JAHWFP010053587.1:5653-20931 GCA_023313725.1 Lithobius niger | reverse complement strand
ATAGTTTATTCGAACGCCAAAGCATCACAAAATCGATGTACTGATCCTTGCTTTGTATAGTTTATTCGAACCCCAAAGCATCACAAAATCGATGTACTGATTCATGCTTCGTATAGTTTATTCGAACCCCAAAACATCACAAATCGATGTACTGCGGATTATTACTTCGTTACGTCGCAAACTAATTGTTGTTTTTAGAATTGTTAAAGTATTGTTTAGTCGTACTACTACATGCTTTCTCAACTCGGGTCCTTGCTGATTATGATGTGGAAAGATGAGGAGCTTACAATCAATACTTTCACTAAAGCAAAACCATAAAACATCCAAAAGTGGTGATATCACACAAAAACCCCATAAGGGTAAAGGGACCCATCAAGTTTTCGCCACAGAAAGTAGTGATATCAGAGCCAAAATGGCTGCCACTAAGTTTTCCGTTCCAAGCCTGATCACTCAATCTTAACTGACACCTCGGTGATTGTGAGTTAAAGTGGCACTATCACCTATTGAAAGGCTAACGAAAATACCATGGCGCCATCTAGCGGCAGTAATATTGTTAACCTTGATAGGTTGCTCCCTGGTGCTCGAGGACGTACTAAATTTTTACTCAATAATTAAGGAAGTCATGGCTTGTTTGTTTCGTTAAAAGAAATGCTGTTGGGCATTCCTTCGCGAGGTGCAAGCAAGTGCTAGATAGTACTAGGTAGCGTTAGATGTTGAGAGATTCTGCCTACTTTCAATCAGGACTGCGTGATCACAGTTCGGACCATAAACTTAGTTGCAGCCATTTTGGCTCTGATATCACTAATTTCTATGTCAAAAACTTGATGGCCCCTTTTACCCTTATGGGGTTTTAGCTTTATAGTGGTTTGATGTCACTCTACCATGTTAAAGCAATATCCGTGCCCAATTGGCTTGCCGTCCGTAATAATACGACTAAAGGCCAAAGGCGCAGAAAGAGAACTGCAGACAAATCACCCTTAAACAGACGGATTTAATAACATTAATAATAATAATAATAATTTTATTCGTAAAGTGAACGAATCGGTCATGGATGGACTTGACAGCCACTGACACCTGGCCCTAAATAGTTGGCCCTGATGAAATCGTTGAAATATGAATATGTGAAAATTCTTACTTTAACATAACTGATGTCGCAAATGCTTTATAATTTGAGTGGTGTGCATGAGTGCAACAGTAAAGTGCTGGAATTCCCCTATTAATGCCTCGACAAAGAAACAAAAACACAAATACACAAATACTTACCTGCACGTGTAAGGACAGCCGCATGCTTCCATGTGAATCTGGGCCTTTATTTTGCAGTCTGCGAGAAATACAAAAATTAAACCAACTTCGTTCACACGGTATGGTCACAAAATTAACTTGCTTCTATAAAACTCTTACTAACGTTCTATAACTTTTCCACGTTCATATTCAGGATTCTGAGATGGCAAATATGCGCTAATCGCTCCACACTCTCGGCCACGGTGTTCTTGTGTACATGATATTATACAGGCCTGGAACAATGAAAGACAGAAGTAAACAGTTTTCCTCAGTTCTGTTTTATTTTTTGAGCCTTCAAGTTTCTCACTTATTCTGATTCACAGAAGTTATTCAGCAGAGTATTACTTTGTCAACCCTTTGGAACCCTTTCTAAAACCTCCATATTGACTATGCGTAACACTGTTTACACCGAGAAGCGAGGATATGTGTCAGTTAACCAGGGCCATAGCCAGCACCCCCGCAACCACCGCACGTGCGCGGGTTTTTTGTTTAGGGCAAGGAGCGCAAAGAGCGACAAGGACTTTAAAGTGGAATTTGGTTTGGATTTTCTAGTTAACAAACTCTAGTTCCAGAGACATACATAATGCAGGAAGGCGGTTAAGGTTTCAATAAAACAGCACGCTAGTCAATTCCTGTAAAAAATCGTAAAATTCAAAATGAAACCTCAGAACGATGTTGAAAAATATGGTTAAAACTGGAAGCCCCCATAAAGCAACAGCGACTCTTAATGAATCACCGTTACAGGGGCCTAAGAAGACTGTCATTGTCGGTAGGCGAATGAAAATGCCTTTTTTCTGGATAAAACTTACATTTTGGAATACGTCCACTGAACAAAATGTCAAGCCAGACGAGTAAAATAAGTAATAGTTATTGGTGAAAAACGAGCGGTAATCGATTTTTAACTCACGGTTGCGATTATTGGCCCGGCTCAGGTATGCAAATAGGTCGAGGGCATAGCCCGAGACCTGTTTGCATACGAGAGCCGGGACAATTAGCCGGGATAAATTAAATGTACAAAAAATATGAGAAAAGTACGTAGTAAACTTTAAAATATGTATAACTTAAATCACGCACCAAAAAATCACAATCTAATTGTACATGCTACAAAATACAATTTCGCCTCCTTTTTTTTAAGCCATGCAAGATTGGAGCTATCCACAGAATGTTTCTTGATACAAAAACAGCAATAATTATAAGTTATGACAAAACGTAACATCATCATTAACATAGTTTGGATTGTTTAATTTAACGTTAAAAGAGACGGATGTTAATGTGTTTGTGATGCTAATTGTTCAATTTTATTATTTTAAAGTGTATGCTTGAGCTTTTGTTATAGTTGTACATCTATCGTAATATGGCTTCGTCACTAAGACGAATAAACTACGTTTAACCACTTTTTATGAAGAAATATTTGGTGCCGAAACCTCACTAAAAAGATGAACATGCTAAAAAACAAGCGGTGCAGCGACTACCTAGTAGCATGAAGAGTTGATACAAGCCTGTCACACGCCGAAAGCAAAAAAATGCTAATTATGTTACGTATTTTTGGTTCGAAAATGTTAGTAATGCTGGTTACCATAGTGGCCCATTGGGTACATGCATCCAACGTCTCGGCTTTAGTCAAGCATTACCCGGATTTCTCACCCAGTGAAATTTTTGAATTCACACCATGCACGAGGTGGGTTAAGAAGGTAAAAGGGGGAGGGTAAGTTAAACCTCTCTGGTGAAACGGACTATGTTGGTTTGGTAAAATTTAACTTGCTAAGTTATTTGTTAACGTAAGACAGTAATTAATCACGTTTCACACGTGGGTCTAAGTTCCCAAATTGTTACTTATGTTTAAGCCTTATTGTAATATTATCTTAAATTATGTTCTGTTCTGGACTTCTCGCTTTGAGTTTTAATCCTTATATTTTGAAGTAGGATAAGGAGCGTGCAATGCATACCACTCATCGCCCGTTGTCAGGGTTGGGGAGCTAAATAAGAAGAATTCGTTCCTGCTTCTTCGAAAATGTCATTCTATTCGTTTATGGAAGGAAGGAATTGGGGTGTTTTATAAAATCGATTGCATGGGTGTTTCTCGACGTTGCATCAGCCACCCGTATAAAGGGTGGGGATGCAAAGTCCAGAGAGAAAATTTCGTAGTCGTTCATCATGGATAGAACACTGATAGATGTCTCCCAATGTACGGGTTGTATTGCTGCCAGTTATTATGGTCTTTGTCAGGTTCCACTAGGCAAAGAAATTCTACTCTGATAAGGTGTAGTAATGTGTTGGTGTACATGTGTCTGTCTTCAATTTATACCAAGTTACATTAGTGTTAATCCCCCCTCATGCGTCAGTCGCCTCACACACCACAGTCATGTCCTTGTTAGGGCATCGCTTCTCTTCTTTAATACTTGCGAGAGACGATGGCCAAACGCCCAGAGCTGTTGTGCAACATGTTGAAATTGGGGAAAACCCAGAATGGCTGGTTTAGTTGTGTTTTAGATAGTGGTCTTTTGTAGTGATTTCACACGGAATAATGTTTGCGTGCCATGCCATGCCATGACCGCGGATTTCACACGGAATAATGTTTCGTGCCGTGCCGTCCCATGCCTCGCGCAAGCGAGCCACGACGGCCGCTACGCAACAACCGGCCAGCCCGGGCCAACACGGGCTAACACTGCTCGGCACGCTTTAATTGTTCCGTCTGAAATCCGAATGCGCGCCATGCCGCGCTGTTGGGAATGCTAACAAAGCTTCATTGTAGTTAAAAAATCTCCGTCACCGGTTGTTGTCAAAACAAGGAGGCCGACAACGGCCGCTTGTAATTAAACCGTCTGAATTCAAGTAGAGCTGGCCCTCCAGAATCTGCTAAAGAGGGCTGGCCGCCAGCGCCCAGCCCGTGACGAATTATTCCGTGTGAAATCACTATAGAGACCAATATAGCTTGTGACGGCTGAACCCCTGAGCAGTAAAACTCTGAGGACTGCGTCACACGTGCTTAACCGATTGAATGGCAAAGAGGCGAGGCACCCACTTGCTGTCGAATAAGGAAAGTGATAAAGTTAAACTGGTGCGTATTTCATGTATTCATGAAGGTTAGTACGACGATGCTTTATGCTTGCAATTTTCGTATTTGTTTGATGAAAAAAAAAGTCAACATCTTTAAATTCGTGGTTCTAATTATGCCTTCTTTGGCCTTGTCAAGAGGATCGCGCCCCTTTCCCTCTAGTAATTTTGGTTTTTCTTGTTCTAGTAGAATGCCTTGATTGGTTGAAAGAGCTTGGCAGAATTGAAAATTGTAGGCGTTTTATAGTTAGCACGTTATTTTTGCATCGAAAAAAAAGCCATTTATTACAATACAAGTACACTATAATCACGTACAGTACCCTTTATCAAATTGGAACCGCAAATTCAATTTAGGCCATATTCCGAACGATGACGTCACAACTATTTAGTACCATTCACTACCAGAACTGATCATAAGGGTGCATTTACAAGAAAACGGGTGTCACTGAGGCACTTAATATTTGTGACGTCATTTCAGGTCTAAGTTCGAGTTTGAGTAATCGTTCGGAACATGGGCCTTAATTTTGATAAAGAGAAGAGGATCACATGGCTGTATTCAATGCACCTGACCCACATCTTGGTTGTCAGCGGAATGAAACTTACGTCCAAAGAATATCTGTAAGGTGTGGAGTTGGTGTAGTACATACTTCGTTTGCGATACGTTTCGTCAGTGTCGTCTACACAAGACATGCCTCCAGTGCTGAGTTTCCTTTTTAGGATATTAAAATCCATCTGAAGTGATTCAAAAAAACGACCACATGAGCGTATTATAACTCCAGGGCTGTAGTGCAAGTGCTTTTAGCGTGGAAGTAGGCAACATACCAAAATAAAAAGAGATTTTAAATCAATAATAAGTGGTTTTAAAAGGAATGCAGGCTAACATAATTCGATATGGTCAAATTCATTTCTTGAAATATCATGCGTTGTACGAATGACACACACACACACATCCAAAAAACAAACCATTGATTTCATATAGCGTATCGGAAAAAATAGATTTATATTTCGTTTGGAGGTGTTATCCAAACTTTAATTTGGATACATCGACTATCAACTGAGAAGGAGCTCGACAAGGCCTGCTGGGTTGAAGATAAGTGACGTGTCCGAAAGGATGGGTGGATCGGGAGAACAAAACGAGAGGCTAAACAACAGAAAACAAAATGCGGTAAAGAGTGGGGAGGGGGAGTGGTGGAAACAGCTGTCCTTTCATCATTCATATGACGTTAGTTCCTCTTCACAACATCTTACCACACCTTGCAACTAGTCCATCCCTCGCCCTTTTATTATTTACGAGTTTAATTTTACGACACGAATTGGTGGAATGTCATGCTAAATGTGATTTTAACTTTTACTCTGGAATAGACATTGCAGAAATGTCGAAATATTAGCAATATGCGTATTTTATAAGCAAGTGCTCCATGCTGTTTTTAAATTGATATAACTATCAAATCGAACTCGTTTGATGTTTAAGGTAAGCTTCAACTAATCCGAAGTCAAAAGAGCAATTGAACACGAATAAACTGTCTTGTAAGGTTTCAGATACCGCACTGTTGTTGTACTGTTTAGTCCAGGTGAAACCTTACTGCTGTATTCAAATGTTTTTATTCTTTTTATTTTAGTTTATTCTTTTTATTTTAGCACACGGTAGGCCAGATTGATGCATTCTACTTGGCTAAACGGCATTACTGCAAAAAAATTTTAAAAACGAATCGTCTAAGTGTGCTTAGTACAGACGTACAGATTAAGTACTCCAAACTGTTTTTAAATTAATATAACTATTAACTACCGGTCTACTTCTGCCATTATCAAAGAAGAGATCAAGATGCTCAAATTAGATTGCAGATTCATGCGAATGGATTCGGCATTTATGCAGTTGTAATGGGTGTTGTGCAGCCAAAACTGCATTCATAACACGTGTTAGGATGAGATAAAGAATTGTCCATTTCCCAAAGACAGCCTTGAGAAACATCAGCTGTAATAGGGGCACTTGGGGCTATGGGGCCACTAGGCCCTATGGGTGTGACTATTGCTATACTTCGTGAAGAGATAACCATCGTTATGTATTTCACTGAGACTGTTGCCAAATCCATACTACCCTTGATAATAGTGAACAGAAACTGCAAAAAAATCAAATCTCACTGAAATGTAATAATAAGAGTTTCTTAAGAAACTATATTATTTTAAACCTACCATATCCAGTTTTATGATGATATTGTTTCCTTGTTCTACTTCAATAACATCTTGTGCTTCCATAATAGGAGCACTTCCTGGCGGGTGTACTTGGATGAGTGTCTTTGGCTCTTGATTGAACGTCAACCAGTAATACTCATCACTCATGGAAAAAGTTAAGGAAAGCTCTGAAACAAATGTACGAAAATGTAACGGTAGTTAACGTTTACACTAGTAATGGATGGTTTTGCGATTGTGACGCGCAACTGTCAGCTCCCTACAAAGTTTCTCATCTAAAACCACCTCGACCTTTTCTTAAAAGTTAACGCATGAAAACCGATTTGAATAACTAAAACACGGATATCGGATGCGTGTGCCCACCCATGGGGCTACTTTTGATAAGAATCGGTAGGTTTGGATTTTAAACCCATGAGCTATCATCTTGTTTCTCCACAGCCAGATCCAAAGAAAAGGGTCCATTTTTTTAAACACCTAAACGGAGTGGTATCCAGAAACAAAGTATTTCCACATTTTGTGGTTGGTGGTACGTAAAACTCACCAGATGCAAGCTTCTGATGAGTTTAAAATGCTTTTAAAAACCTTCAAAACGTGGTTCAAAGTGTTCAAAGGGTTTTCTGCGAGCGTTAACCGCTTCCACATCTGACATGGTTGATTTGCTGATCAGTAATGATACAAATGTTGGCGAATTACACGTAACACATGTGAAATAATAACTACGCATATGGGTAGACTGAACTGCACAATAGTGGCACGTGTCATTGTTTCATAAAATGCAGCAGATCTCTGTGTAAGCTATCAGATTAACTGAGCAAAAAGAAAAAAAAAAGCGCTCATTTCCCAATGGAACTCACAGCTGTAAAATTACACAAATAAAAGAAGGATTAGAGTTCACTCGAACAAAGTGAACTATAATTTGCAGTCCTAATCCAGGGAACAAGTATTGTTTTCTCTCACTGGTAATGTCAGAAAGTGAATGCAATTTCTGTTAGTGCGAGTGTGAGTGGTTTTATATTTTAAGCCTATTACATGTGAGTGGCTGTATGTGTATTTTTTGTTTGCATTTAGAATTTGTGAAAAATTCAGATTCTTTCTTGTTAAGGGATATTGTTTTGTCGGTTTCTGTCTTAGGTTTATTTCGTGTGAGGGATTATGCGTTCATTTTATGTGGGTATTTTTAGTTTTTCAATTTTGTAGGCGTGTTGTTGTTTACGGCGGTTTTTTTTGTTGTTGGTTCAAGTGACACACTGTGTTTCCACAAGAAGAACAGGACAAAGCGTATATGCCATTAATACATCGCACATGGAAGGACACATTATACCACCGTGAAATAATGTTAATTTCTGTTGTGACAAGATTCAGAGCTTTGCTAAAATTAATACGAGCATTCGTTGCTGTGATACTGGAATAAATAACCAGGAATGTAAATAAAGAAGAAGTCGCAAGGTAAAGAGTAAACGAAGCAAGCAGTCTGCATTAAAGACTGGCCTTGTGAGGATACACAATACACTAGTCTGAGAAAGAAAGAAAAGACAACTGCCCTGACTGAGACTCGAACCCAGGACTTCCCGTTTACTAGCCGGGCGCTCTAACCACTGCGCTACCGAGGCGGGTTCTGGCTACAGGCTCCAGCCGAGCTAAGTAGCTGTTTAATATTTCTCAGTGGTGACCTAGAGGTCACAAACATACATACAAGGAGGGAAAGCAACATTGCTTCTTGGCCTCCTCACTAGAAATAATGCAAGTAGTAAAAAAGAAGAAATCGCAAGGTAAAGGATAAACGAAGCAAGCAGTCTGCATTAAAGACTGCCTTGTGTATTATCTGTCCTCACAAGGCCAGTCTTTAATGCAGACTGTTTGCTTCGTTTAACCAGGAATGTGTTTCAGTGAAGGTGGCAGTGGATATAGTGTTGCAAATGGCTTTAGCTTTCAAATAGTGATCACGTATTGACATTGTTGGACTGTGTCAGTTTTTGCCATCTGCCTTACAGTGAGGCACCTCTGGACTGATCTTTTTTTCTGACCTTTTAATAATACTGACTTTCAAACAGAACGTAACTCCACAATAAAAATTCTTCATTTCCAATAAAGCAGCGATCCTAGTAATGCTTGTTCGCCATCAGTTTGTTTGTAAAATACAAAGGTAATATTTCAGGGGTGAAGGGTGGGCAAGGTTCCCAACATTCTTCCGTGCCCACCGTTGACCCTCCCCCCCCCCCCCCCCAGACATTTTTATCTGCTTATTTGTGCCCCATTGGAGAAGCGAGCTAACATATTCAATTGTGGACAACTGCGCATTATTTTCCCAACGAATTTAGTACAAAATAAAGATGAACCGTAATAGATCAAGAACTGGTGTAATATAATTGGTGTGGAAAGTATGAACAATTCCATTTCAAGAACATTCCGAACTTGTTTCAACGACGTACTTTGACAATCGTTTGTTACAGTATTTTTACTACATACTTTGCATCGTAGATTTGTCTGACTGGCTAGCTAATTCTTCCAGTATACTTGTTTTAAGAATTGGTTTGTTGATTTCTATATTTTTCTGCATCTAATGGAGGCAGAAATGTTCATAAACCGACTTACATTAAGTTCGGAGAATATAAGGTCATAGTTATTATTATTTCCAAATGTTTCCACTTACTTTGTCTTACGAATGTTTTTTGAGTCTTCCTCGATTTTGTAAACAATACGAAACTTGTTTTAATCATATATCTTATCATGTCAATTTTGGGTGAATTGTGTCATGTGATTGCCTGGCTGGCGAATATTTCCGGAATTCTTGTCTAACGACTTTGATGGCGATGATGGAAGCATACTTTTTCATGAACCTTTTTCTCCCCCTTCTCTCTTCCATCCTGCATGATCTACATACTACTAAACGAAGCTTTCGGAGTTGAATAACCAATTTGGACATTTGACTCATACTTTACCTGTGTCTGCTAATTTTTTAATTGTAAGCTTACCAGCTTGAAGATCTTCTTGTCTAGAAGAAACCACATCAAATGCTGGATTGAAAGAGATGCAGTTTCCAAAGAAGGGATGACTGAAGTTGTTAAAGTCGTCTGGATTGCTACAATAAAAATCAGATTTAGGCCTGGTTTCTAAACTTCGTTCATTAAAGCTCTTTACTTGAAATGCTCGACACAACAAGGTGTAATTTATTAACCCCAAGTCACGCGGTGTTTGCCTTTTAACGTGAAAAGACTATGTCCCAACTCGCACTGCAAGCTTTGTGACGGATTCCCCCAGGAATCCCGATCAAAGTGAGTAGACAGGTGATTTGCTAAACTATTGTCCTTCAAAACAGTTCTTTGTCATATGTAAACCTAATTTATTATGCTCATTATTTTGTGTGCTTGTATAAAAAGCACAAAAATAACACTGAAATTCAAACATGTCAAAAGGCGAACAATATTGCTTCCAATTTGTAAGTTTAATTAGTAACATTGCTTCTTAGTGTTCATATTTACGTTAATATTAATTACTTTTTTCATTTGTCTAATTTTATTGGTATAAAGAATAAATAATTATGACAATATGGAAGGGAAATACTAAAACGTAAGCGCTATATCTTACGCCAGTGCAAGGCCCGCTTCTGAACAGAGTAAGGGATCATTGTTGGCAACAGCGCACTGGCTCTTGCTGGCAAACGGCCTACAGGTGCGTCAGTGAAACAATGGCAGTGAAAGGGTTAATATCAGATTAAGGAAAATTGCTCACGTTAAGTTACAGTCTTCATCATCAAATTGGCAGTTAACAATAAATTCGTTCATATCGACACCCAATGCCCATCTCTCTGTATTTGGCAATGTGCGCAGATAAGCTCTTGTTACTTTACTGTTGTTCTCTTTTACCTCAATCTGTATATACAATAAAAACAATACAAATGCATTATAATACAAAAACAGACAGAAGGTAAGCATGTTAAATGCAAAATTCACTCATGAAAAATTCATCTATCAAATCCACAATTCTAACTTTAAAATATAAAAATGAACAAAACACATTGGAGCGAACATTGCTCATTGCTAAGAATGAGAAGTGAGCACAATATTGAAGAAACAAAATAACATGTCATCATGATTTGGGAATTGAACTGGTTCTTAGGATTAAGCCGAAAATGTGTGGCGTTTACAACATCATAGCTTTGAAGTAACAGCGCTTAGCCTATAGTTGCCTCAAAGAGCTGATCAAGTTGGTGACTGGAAAGGGATCCCTGGCAAAGTTCCTGCCAATCAACACCAGCCAGATTAGTGCAAAAGACTACCATCAAAAATGTCTAGTAAGGTTCAAAATTGAGTGAGTTCGACATGAGTATTAGCGTCTTCAGATGACAAGGCTCCAAGAAATAACAAAAAAAGCCCTAATCCACAATGCTGACTCGACAGTATCAAGATAACTGCTGAAAATCCAAACCGGGTTCAAAGCAAGAAATGTTAGGTTCATTTTTGGGTCGGTGTTTCCTCATTTGTAATCTTTAGTAGTTTACAGTGTTAGCACGTAGCAGTTTTTTTTATGTATTACTATTGTTTAATGTTAATTAAGTTTCTTTTCGAAAATGTGATTGTGTTACTGAGGTGTGATAAAAATATTATTTTCAGTTACATGAAGGAATATAATACGAGTGCAAGGAGAGAACCAAAGTTTGTATACATCGAGTATAAGGGTGCACACACAGCAGGCAGCGTTTTCACTATGTTGATTTTACCATCTTTCGTCTTCTATTTCTTAATGGTAGCTATAATAAAACAAAGATTAACAAAAATTAAGACCACTCAAATACATTTTCAGTGTGCTTACCCATTCTTCATATATTTTCCAATTCGTGCAACTTTTAAACTCTGTAGGAACAGATCGATTGTATCCTGGGATTCGGGAAAAATCGAAGTCTTTTTTTAATACAGCATTGGTGCAGACAGTAACAGAAGGAAAGAGAAGTGTACTGTTGCTGGTAAAGACCGCTGTTTGCAAAGTTTGCTGTCTGTAGAAAAAAAAAACACTATATTAGGCATTTTTAAAATCTTTAGAAGTCAATCCTGAACCTCTTTGGTCTTATGGACATTTGAGTTAGACGACATTAAACAATAATTGTAACCAATTAGCGAAAGGAGCATATTCTGCTAAAAATGCTTTTTACAAAAAAAGTAGCATTTTCTACAAACTTAAAAGAGTACCTGGCATCATCTTGTCATAGGTGATGCTAAGATTATTAGTCTCATATTCATCCACATTTTAATTACTGCATTTTAGCTTATATGGATACTTGAAAATTCATCACTTACAGTTACCAAAGAAAGCAGTAAGATCAGTACTGAACGAACCTTCTAAGGAACACAATTTGCCTTTATTCAAGATGACAAAAGTTCTGTGGTTAACTTTAAAGGTGGTTTTTAAAAAAAAAAAAAAAAGAAAAACATCGTTAACTTTCGTACTGTGAAGCGCCACTACGTCTACAAAATTGGAAAAAAAATCCTGAAAAAATAACCGCTCACTTTCGCAATCGAGACAACAGCTTTGTCCAGCAGTCGAAGACACTGATTAGGTTGAATTCCACAAAAGATCCACATTTCAGGTGTCTTGAATCTATTGCGATTCAAGAGCATGGGAAGAAAAATGTGCGACTAATGGGCATTCAAGGACCTTTATTTAGGAAGCAACAATGTGGCAGGTCGACTTCATTGTCAGTGGAGAGTATAAGAACGAACAATCTAGGCCCACAACACAAATATAGGAAGCAACGTTGCCAGCCAAATTCAAATGCGCTAGTTACACAAACAGGAGCGAAAGATGTAGAAAGTCTGAGCTATATCCTTGAGGCCCGAAGAAGAGGATGGTCTGGGCAAAACAGAAGATATTCGAATCATGCCGAGTCGTTCTCTTACCGGCCGGACTCTTTCTAAAATTGAGTTGGTTCATCTACATGAACAGTTTGCTACAATGACATTAGTCTCCAAGAAAAAAAAAAAAAGAAATGTCAAATTAGTTTTTCTGATGCAGTTCTTCCATTTTATTCCTTGGCTTAACTTGTGAAACCTTCGTAATTAAAAGTGTCAGTATCAAGGACAATATTTATCAAAGTGTTCGAAAATTGAGTGGTTTCATCTTCGACTGACTTGCAAACTGCGAGGAGGAACAAAAAAAAAACGTTCTTGCACATAGTTCGTCACTTCTAGTATAAATGTTGGTCTACACGTTTATACCAGGTTCACAAAGTTGAAGGGGCCCCACAAGTTTTTTCCCCATACAAAATAGTGATAACAGGGCCCCCAATGGCTGCCAGTTAGTTTGTGGTCGAAAGTGATATCGTCAAGGGTAACTGACAACCACCAAAGGATCAATTAAGATTGAGTGCTCAGGATTGGAACTTGGCAGCCATTCGGGCACAGATATCACACTTTTTATGGCAAAACTTGTTGGACTTGTCTTTAACCTTTAGGGTTTTTGGCATGATAGATCATGTATGTTGGTGGCTATTAGGATATTTCGGATTATTATTTGTTCTGAACTTCTTATGACAATGTCTTGAAATTTGTAACAAACTTTGTTTTTGGAAAGTCTTAGGAAAAAATAAAATTTTGGCCTGTATTTTTCTGAATTTTTTATTGCCGTTGTCGGTTAGTTAAAATAAAACCATAAAACCAAACAATAATTGGCACAGCAATTATAGCGCTAATATTCGTGTTTTTCTTGGCTTTAACAATGTTGCTAACAAATTTGCTCAAGGTCAGTTGTTACTACGTTATTAACAATGGTGGACAATTTTTTTGATTCCAACGTTCATAATTTAGTACAGCACTGCAAATGATTACAATCTTTGTTGTGAACTCTTTCTCAAAAGTCAAACTATAAAAGGCAACTGTTGGAATCAGATGCGAACTGAATGTTAAATTTCATCCAGATTAGTCGCACAGATTATTATATGTAAGCGGAGTTAGCTAGTAATAAGTAGTACAATAATTAGCAGTAAGCTGCTAGCAAGAAATCGAAGATATTGATTCATCTTTTTTTGTATTAATACATTCCTTTCCCCACAGCACTAAAACATGACTTTCTGTGTGGCCTAACCAGTAAATCCTGTCCACCTGCACAATTTACCTAAAAATTTTTTTTTAAATGGGGCCCCCGTTTTGCGCCCCCCCCGCCCGTGATACAAAATGACCAGTCCCTTACCTAAGTTTAAGACCTTTAAGACGGGGCTCGACCTGCTTGTCTCCAGTTGCGATATCTTAGCTCATTACAATGCTTTACCCCCTTAAGGGGGTAAATAATAATGACCGAACTAGGTGAATTACTGTAAGTAACAAGAGCGTCAATCTGCCTATATTGACAACACGTCATGATGTCACAACATGACATTGAGGTTTGCTGAGGTTGCCTACTGCAGAGCAACGTAGCCACTAGGGCAGTGGGTAGCAAACACCACAGTGTCAATTCTTTACTCTGTTTACGATGAAGATAACGGTATCAACAAATGACGAAACCTATGGCATGCCGTTTTATTTAATAGTATACATTTGGAAATGGAATTAGCACTATCACTAATTATTTGCCGAGACTGCTAATTCGATTTGTGCTATCGCTAATTCAGTTACCAGTTTCTCTAATTATTTGCTGATATAGTTAATTCACGATTAACGATATCGGTAATTGAATCAGTAATCTGAAATCTCCACCCGAACGCAGATAACAACGAGACAGTTTGTAAATTAGTCACAACTTGTGCTCTTACTTGTGTAGTTGGAAACATTAAATCCTACAAATATTATTGACGAAAGTAAAGTATTACACGATTAATGTAGAAAAAAAAAAACTCGAAAAGAAAAAAAAACTATCACTTTTCTTCGTATCCAAGAGGAAGTGGAACGAGTGAGAGGTCCATATGTCAGGCTTGTTTGCAATCATGTTGCATGAATATGCAATGTGCCACAACCCAGGAGAAAACACCCAACCATGAACCAATCTACCAACGTCTTTCATAGTATAAGATTAAGAAAACTGTCAGACAAACAGAAAACACTGACAGACATCACAAGACTAGAAAAGGAGGTAAATCTTAATGCAATTGAAGAAACAAAAAAGAAAACTGGTAAACGTAGTTGAGTTCGCAATGCTAAATTAGTCTATATTATGTCCCACATTATGTCGGTCAACTCAATCAACAACACCAGAGCAAAATTGTACCTGAGTCGCCACCTTTGTCTACACACCAAAGACTCAAAACACAGATGCAATTGACAAACTTCATAGCCTTGCAAAAAACAAATGCCAAATTGTACGAAACAAAAATAGTGAATATTCTTTTAAAACACTCTGCTTCAATGCTAAAATGTGTGCATTTTAGAACCGAAATGCACACTACTCCAATTATGGCCTCGCAAGACGTAAAATTGACCACTCTTTCTCGCAAAACCAGTCAGCAGAGAACTCATATTATTGTCATCCCATCTTGAAACAGTGAACATTGAAAGTGGCGAACAAAAGCAAGTACAGAAAAACCCAACGACTGCGACTTTTAAGCAGCTTTTTGTACCAGAGTATGTTACAGTGTGCCGAAACCAAAACACTGACGTAAGCAGAAAAAAGGATTATAAATCAGAAAAACCACCCCTTAAAAAACACTTTCAACGATAACAGAGGGAGATGATTTACCTACAAACAATTCAAACCATATTGCCATGGTGAATAAATATAACTGAGTACAAAACTCACTCCAACAAGTGTTAAAACAAACAAAAAATTAGGATAAG
>JAHWFP010053586.1:0-16118 GCA_023313725.1 Lithobius niger | reverse complement strand
ACCCACAACCCCTGCAACGTCTTCGCCACCTCAAGAATGGACAGACGCAAGAGAGTATGAGGAAGAAGTGAACTTCTGTCATGTCCCTGGCCCTCTTCAGTGCATAGAGGCACATTGTGTCGAAGTAAAAATTCCACAGTCCTATGCAGATGCTATTAAATCACCTGAGGCAGATGAATGGAAGCGTGCCATGCAAGAAGAAATGGCTACCCTGAAATCGAGAAATGCTTTTACAGAAGTTCATAAGACTTCAAATATGAAAGTGATAGGATCTCGTTGGGTGTATGCCCTGAAAAATGATGCTGACGGGAAGATAGCAAGATTTAGAACCCGGTTGGTTGCTCAAGGATTTACTCAACGAGAGGGATTGGACTATTTAGAGACATATTCCCCAGTAATTGCCTTTGCCCTAGTTAGATTTTTCTTTGTGCTGTTGGTGGTGTGCCTTGGCTGGGTCCATTGCCATTTGGATGTGAAATGTGCCTATATACATATGGTAATCTTAAGGAAGACACCTACCTCCAACCAGCACCTGGTTATAACGTCCCAGGAAATTGTGTGTGGAGGCTACACAAGGCATTATACGGTCTACATCAATCTGGTCGTAGCTGGTTTGAAGAACTGGATAAAACGTTTCGTAGTTTGGGTTTCACGAAACTATTTGCAACAAATTGCATATATACTTTTGGACGACAGGCAGTTGTCTTAGTGTACGTTGATGACCTGGCAATGTTCGCGGCTAACCAAGCTGTTCTCAAGGAAATTATTGCCCGTATTGGAAGTCGATATGATGTCAAAAACCTTGGAGAAATAAGAAAGTTTCTGGGCGTTGAATTTGAGCGGCGAGATCATACCTACACAATGCATCAAAAATCTTATATTGAAGAGAAGATGAGAATGTATGGGCTAGGTGGAGTGGAAAAAGCATCAGTTCCCCTAGATACTGGAGCACATTTATCCAAGGAGGATTGCCCACTATCAGACGACGCGTCAAAGTTAAAAGGAGTACCGTACCGTTCTCTCATCGGTGTATTGATGTTTCTAGCTTCAAAAACTCGCCCGGACGTTTTGTTTGCAGTCACTGCCTTGTCACAATTCAACAGTAACCCAGCTCCTAGACACTGGAATCTACTACGCCGAGTGTTACGATATGTCTACGAAACCCGTGATTTGGCTATTCGATGCAATGCTCCATTAGGCCCACCGATTTTAAGGTTTTTCTCTGACAGTTCATGGGCAACAAACCTTGATGACCGCAAGTCGTGGAGTGGCTACGTTGGATTGCTCGCAGGTGTACCCATTACTTGGAGGGTACAGAAACAAAACTGTGTGGCACTGTCAACTATGGAAGCAGAATATGTTAGCCTTTCTTCTACTGTTATCGAAGTGCGCTGGTTGTCTGCAGTGTGTAGAGAAGTGCCATGGGCAAACGTTAGGTTACCAGCTGTGCTATATTGCGACAATGAAGCTGCCATTTGTTTTGCCAATAACCATACCGAACGAATGCAGACCAAGCATATTGATCTGCGGTATAAATTTGTACGAGAAGCCCTCCGAGATGAAGAGTTTGTGTTAACTTACGTTACAAGTCGTGACAACATTGCTGATGGATTTACTAAGGCTTTAACTCGTGTCCCATTTGAACGCTTCCGTGGAGTGTTGCTACAATGAGTTGTTTGTGAATTGGACTAAGCAAAAAAGGGTGATATTGTTGGTATTTGAATCAAGTTTTTGCTTTGCCAATTCAATCTTGTTTTGTTATGTAATTGTTCACAGGAATTTATAGGATAATTTATCAAGTGGGATAAAAGTAATTACCATTATTCATTTGTGAAAATTGCTATGACATGGGCCTTTAGATGACAGATATTTAATATATTCATTGATAGGGTTTGACCTTTTTGTTGTTGTCACTTCCTGTCGACACTTCCTGTTTTTTTTTTTGGTGACCAACCAAGATGGCTGCCACCATGAAATGTTTAGTTTGTTCTGTCACTGTTTTCTGGACTGAGTGTAGAGTCATGGACAGGCATCCAGATTCAAAGTGCTATTAATCCAATGTTACTTGGTGAAGGGAATTAAACAAGCTGCTTTTCAACAGGATTGGGAGCTTAGTGTGTCATATTTTTCTTACTGAAAATTCATCCACATGGACACCACTTACAAGGCCATGCAAGTAAGCCTAGTCTAGGAGTAACTGACTGTTTGCCATTTCCCAGCAAGAATGTTACCCACTGCCATAGAACAGAGCGGAGGACTTATGCTGACCGTGCGTGTGTACGTGTCAGCGGGGCTCCTTCTCTGGGGGTCACCTGGAGGATTCTTAACCAGACAGAGATACATGGTGATTTGACCTGAGTGTATTCCCCAGACGATCCTGCTCATGCTGTTCTTCGTGGATTTGCCATGGCGAATGCATTCGATGCTCGTTTTGCGATTGTTTATGCACTCCCCAAGGGCGTGTGTCCCCTGCGCAGCAGTAGTGTCAGGGCAGGTCTGTCTCCAACGGATCTTCCATGGAGTGTGTCTGAGTTCTATGCTGCCTTTGCAAGGTGTAAGGAGAGTAGTGCCCCTGGTATTGATGGGGTGAGATACTCTGCGCTTCGCACTTTGACGCAGGAAGCGTTCAGCGACTGTGTTGCCCTGTTTCAGGATATCATGGATGGTGCTTCAGTCCCAGATTCGTGACTACACTCGGTTCTTGTTCCAGTTCACAAGGCAGGCACTACCAGGTCCAGTTTAGTGAACTATCGCCCGATCTCACTCTTGTTTAGCGTGAAGAAAGTATTTGTGCGCATGGTTGTTCGCCGCCTGGATTGGTATCTTAAATTTTATAATTGTCTTGCTCCGATTCAGTTTGGATATCGGGCTGACAGGACTGCGCAAGGTGAAATTCTGTACTTCCTGTCTGGGGTTTACGAAGCCTGGTCTCATGGGCATGTCGTGGTCGCCTTGTTCTTGGATATCAAGGCGGCATATGACACTGTCAGTGTTGACTGGGTCAGCTCTGGTTTGACAGAGATGGGGGTTGGCGAGAAGATGGTTGGCGTAATTGCAGCTCTTCTGGGCAATTGGCGGTGTGCAACCAGAGTGAACGGGTTCTGGTCGGATGAAGCCACTTCTGATCGAGGGCTTCCTCAGGGCAGCTGTTTGAGCCCCACCCTGTTTGCAGTTGCAGTTAATGAAGTCCTCCTTGAAATAAATCAAACGTTTAATGTAGTCTGCTATGCGGACGACATTGCGTTGTGGTTTGCTGGTGAGGATTTGGTGGATTGTTGTGCGAATGCGCAGGAAGCCATTGCGCTGATATCGACCCGGCTGACGGAGAGGGGTTTGCTACTGGCTCGTGCCAAGACAAAACTGGTAGTCTTCTCTAGGCGATTAAAGCGAACGACGTCTCTCGCCTCGATCGCCGTTGGTGGCACGGTTATCTTGCAGTCGTCTTCGGTCAAGTATCTTAGGGTGCGCTTGGATGAGCGCCTCGAGTTTACTGCTCATACGAGGTGGCTGGTGACCAGGAATAATGCACGAACCTCCTTGTTCTAAAGAGGTTGGTCATGATTGCGGGTGTGTCCAGGGGTGCGGTAATGGCCGTGTACAGGTCATTCATTCGTGCTCTTTTGGATTATCATTTGACGTTTCTGTGTCTGCATCAGGTCCACCTGCACACGCTTCAGGTTGCTGTGAATGTGTCCCTTCGAACGGCCTCTAGCTGTTTGCGGACGACATCGGTACAAGCCCTCTGGGCTGAGTGTTATGAGCCACCATTGCACGTCAGGGCAAGCGAGCTGTGCGTGCGCAATGTTAGTAGAGGTGACAAGGATCCGGTCGGATGTGTGATCAGGGACTATTGCACCTTGGGGCCTGTTGCCCGTAGTGTGCTTGGAGCGGCAGGGCATGGTGCTTCCCTCCTGCTGAGATTGTCACATTTTTCGCTTTTCGATGTGGCTGTGGTGCGCCCATTCTGTCCGTGGGCATGGTGCGCGGAGCTGGGCTCCGTGGTTTCACCCTTGGTGTGCCTGCGTGCAGATTGCTGTGAGGTTTATTGTGATGCGTCCTTTCATCGTGGGTCCTGGACTGGAGGGGTCGGGGTTTCCATCCCGATGTTGAAAATTTTTAGGTGCTATAAGTTAGTGTCTGTGCCATCAAGTACGGTGTGCGAATTGTGCGCAATTTCTGCTGCGCTTGATGAGGCGCTGGAACTGGCACTACCAGTTGTAGTGGTTTACACAGACTCACCGTCAGCCATTGCTATTTTGCGGCGTGCAGTGACCACCTTAGACTTAAGTGACCCCTTGGCATTTTGAATTTGCTTGAAACTGTGGGCTATGCAGAATCGTGGCAGAGTAGCCTTGCAGTGGGTGCGGGGTCATGCCGAGTATCCTGGCAATGAACAAGCGGATGAGCGGACAAGCTGCTGTGTGTCATGGTGTGGAGGTGATGCGGCTCTGTTTGTCCCCGAAGGTGCTGTGTCCGATGGTTGCAGCGTGGCACACTGACCAGTGGACTGATGAATGGAGTAAAGCAGGTGCAGGTCGCGATTTATTTCTGGTGCAGCAAGTGTGTTCGCGGTCTTCGATTCTTGATAATCTTCTACGAGTAGATGCTAGGGCTTTGTCGCGGTTGCGCACGGGCCACTCCCTCCTACCGGCTCATCAGTTTCGCCTGGGATGGACTGACTCACCCCTGTGTCCGGTCTGTCTTGTTGAATTTACACGTGAGCACTATTTGTTATTGTGCCCTACTTTCCAGCAACAACGTCGAAGTTTGCGTGCGGTACTTCAGGGGCACCCTACTGTTGCTAGTCTCCTCTCAGTCTCTGGGGGGCATTCTGCCCTTGTGCGACTGCGATCTGTCACACGATTTGTTAGGGCTACGGGGCTCAGTGTATAATCGTCTCCAACCTTTCCATGTATCTCTTCTTCTCTCCTCGGTGTGTGTAGGCTGTTTTGTACCCAGTGATTACCCCAGTGTTTGAGGTGTGTGTGTGTGCTATGCTGTATTTCTGATGTGGGATGCGTGGCCTCGGACCGATTTCTCGCTTAAATAAAATCAAATCAATCCAGCGGCGTTAGGTGGTAATATTTCAAATTTAAGATATTTTCACTTTTCGTCGACCGATTTGGACGTTTGAATACACCATTTTCACGGTATTTTCACCACCTTTCCAATATCTCAAACCCCAAGCAGCTGTCTCTTATTATTTAGAAATTACAAGGCAAATCCGATTGACAGCCAAACAGCAAATTAAGCGGATCCCGCTCCATTATGTCGACAGTGGAACTGATGATGGCCCTAGTTTAGTATTTCACCATTGTTTCATTGTTGTTAGCATTTCAGGCTTGTTAGCACTTCATCGTTGTTTAGATTTGACCCATCACTTCATTTACCGATTTCCTTCGCACTTCCTGGTCACTTGCTCGTCATGTTTAATCTTTTTTTCAGCCCTCTGGATATTTACTTGTGGCTAACATTGATTGTTTGCACTTAACCTTTCTGTCACAGCACTGTTTCCGGAATTTGTGGAAAGTCAGAAACCAGGTCCTATAGTAGGGTTTGTAATTGACATCGCTATAAATTATCTTGGCAGCAGCCACTAGTTTGTGGGCTTGCTGGTTTTCTGGACTTTAATATGCGTGCACAAGTAACCCTTAACTTGCTGCTAATCCCACATTGATTTCCCCAGGTCACATTGATTGCCCCTTCCACCCTCCCTCATAAATTTAGTTTAAATTGAGGGTTACAATGACAGTGATCTCCATGTATATCTCCTGCTATCCGTGTATAATTGAGAATGAGTGGAATGATTATGTCCTAGGCCATACACCTATTTTCTCTTCTACTTGTATTAGATATTTAGGTATTGTTATTGATGAGCAACTGAATTTTTCATTACATGCCAATACGATCACTGCTAAGGCAAACTGTGTTTTGTATATGCTTAATCATACCGTTGTTACTTGATGTAGATCTGTGTACCTGGTGCTGTTTAAGACGCTAATTAGGCTTATTCTGGAATATATTCTGGAATATTTCCCATTTTGGGAACCCTTGTATATCAAAGATAACGTCCAAACGTCCAAAGAAGATTCACTAAATGTATTTCTAATCTAGGACAATTGTTTTATGCCGAAAGACTAAGTGTCCTTAAGTTACCATCTCTCACTTGGAGACGACAGCGATTTAGACTAATTGTTATGTTTAGGATTATTAAAGGTTTTGCACCAGCTTTTTCAGATGGTTTCTTTGAAAGCCATGATCTTCCTACAAGCTAAGATTTACATGCCCCCATTTCAATGCTGTTAAAAATGCCTTTACTAATAGACTAATCCTGTTATGCAACTCTCTTCCAGGAACTGTTGATGCGCATACCCAAGTTTGTTCATTCAAAAATGCACTCAATAATTATTATTACTGATGATCTAAGATATACAGCTATGATGATAGCTAGGTGTGATGATTTTTCCCTGATTGCTCTTTTTGCCATTTTTTGGATGAATTGTTATGATGTTTTCTTTTTGCTAGTTGTTTCGTTTTGGCTTGTTTATGTTGCTTCGGTCTTTTTGTGTATTATGTTATTGTTGCAAAATATATTTACTATTGTTGAATTCCTTTTGGATACTAACACAAGGTTCTTAATAAAACCGTTGACTTGAAAAAAAATATGTAAATACATAACATCGTATTTTAAGTCTGGGATTCAGCCGGGTGTTGCCCTGGTCTGAATGATCATTGTGTGTCATAAAATGTTACTTTTATTCACGAAAATCTTAACGTAGATCCAAGAATGGCAAAAGAAACATGTCCAGTACTATCTAAAGCCTCATTGCCCAACAGATTCGATTTGATTATTCTAAAACAGTGTAGCTTGTCTTGGGTTAATGTATTGATGCACAATAGTTCCTTGAACTTCCAAGACTCTATGTATTAGTTTGTGAACGATTCTTTGTATTAATATTTTAACGTTTGCAGACTTTTAATTATCTCAATTGTAGCTCTTTTTGAAGCCATGTTATCAATGTCGGGCATTATGACGATTGTTTGGAGACAAATATCTCCATGTTTACAATGTCATATATTTTCTGAAAACCATGAATCCTTAGGACATGTTGGAATCAGTAAATTTTCGTTTACTCCACGTTTTAAAAATCTTAAAAATAGTTATAAAATCAGTATTGCGGAGATTAACAGCTTTTGTTTGTCTTGAGGCCGAGCAATGCGATGGTCAATCCTAATCAGCCAATCAGCTACCTCGTGAGCCCGGGCTTTTAGCAGCAGGAGCCACCTAGCGTGTATAAATAGCAAGCTTGGAAAATTTGGTTTCACTGCCTGATAGCGAAAGCTATGCATGTTACGCCACACATGTGTGATGATCGTGGGATAGATAGCTGACTGGCGGGGATTCGACCTGAAGGATGCATTGTTAGACAACTGCTTCTAAACAATGAAGGTATGTAAGTCGATCATTCTGGGATTTGTTAATCTATATACACAGGGTGTTTAATTTTTAAAGTGTTGCTGCTCAATATCATCCTAGTAACGCATGTACGTCGAACATGGCCATGGAATACGTAGAAACATACAGAGGCATCAGACGGTTAAACCGAAAATGACCTTGACGACAGGTTTCAAGGGCAACGAAAAACTAACTCCGGATGTAGCAGAGATAGGGGCATGATGTAAATTGCAAACTTGTAGAGGACGAAGACATGACCTCAACAAAGCAAACGGAACAGAAATCGATTCAAATGTCAAAGAGATACAGTAAAAACAATGTGGGTTTGTAGCCCCAATGCAGGGCTTGTCCACAACCCATCCTGAGGTAGAAACACAGACAGGCACCAATAGGAAATGTCTACTCCAGGATTAATGCAAACAGGCTTCTCATGGATCCACCAGGTCTGTCTGCTAATCTTTTGCTGTACTTACATTGGTGCCTGTCTGTGTTTCTACCTCGGGGTGGGTTGTGGTCAACCCCTGCAATAGTGCTGTAAAACCCATATTTTTTTTACTGGATCCCTTTGACATTTGAACAGATTTCTGTTCTGTTTGCATCATGCCTCTATCTCTGCTACTTCCGGAGTTAGTTTTTCGTTGACCTTGAAACAAGGCGTCAAGGTCATTTTCGGTTTAACTGGCTGATGTTAAACGTATTTCAACGTATTCCCCTGGATGTTCCAACGTATTCCATGGCCATGTTCGACGAATATGCAACACTAGGAATGATACTGAGCAGCAACACTTGAGATTAAACACCCTTTATAATACGCTTAGGTTGGAGTAACAAATTCAACTACACTTTAATGAAAGAGGGCGAGCAGGTTCATTTTTGGCGTGGATTCTTGGCATGGTAGCAAAGAATTAAAAAGGGCGAGCGGCGGACAATATGAACGGATGTGCCCTGTAACAATCAGTAAAGAACGAAATATTGCTTCAATAATGCTGGCTATCGCAGCCAAGTGCAATAGTTCAACGTTGGCTGAATAACAATCACTGCATGCACGATCATTGTTGCGGCTTCAGCAGGCAAACAATAGGCAATTCAGCCACACTGAGAATACGAGTGTCGCCTCCAAATGAAAACGCTGTTTACGTCCCTAAGACCAAACACCAGGAGTTTCAAAGGAGGGGGAGCAAGGACGCAGGGAATATTCACGCCACACAATGGGAGGACATGGGGTGGGAAGGCTATTTACTCCCCTAAGAAGACCAAACACCAGGGGTTTCAAAGAAGGGGGAGCAGGGATGAGGATGTTCACATCACACAATGGTGGGATTCTGGGGGCATGGGTGTAGGGGAGCAGAGGCAACAAGGGATAAATCTGACCACACAAGGGTGAATATGGGAGGGGGGGGGGGTTCGTGGAGGTTGGGGGGGGGGGGAAGAGGGGCCACCGCCGGCCCTTCTCGATTCATGTTGGCCAGTAAAGTATTACGCTCGCGCATGCGAGATCCGATAACCGGACTAAACATCGCAGGACAAAACATCGCTTATTACTTAAATTAAACTTTTTAATTGCTGAAATCGTTCAAGAAACATTTGCTATTCAACACTTATTAAACACTTTTCTTATTTGGTTCATTGTTTTCCATGAGTTCTTAATCGTGCTTTGTTTGATTTTGGAAACCCTGTTTTTCACATTAATTTCAGTTTTTATTCCTATTTTTAAGAAAACGTTTAGTTTTTTTTTTGTCTTGTGATGTGCGGTTCGTCTTCAAATAATTTCCTTGTACATTGTACTGAAATAAAAACTCAACACAAGATCGGCTATTACAATGTGGGAGGGGGGGGGGGGATGAGTGTAGTCATCTGGAAATTCTTAGATGCTGTAAATTTAGGGCAGGCAGAAATAATTTAAGCCATGCATTGCCGGTATTGCTCCCCACCTCGAAAATCATACAAGAACAGAGCACAACGCATTAAAACCATTGTTGAAGACTTCGACAACCGCGAGCCTTTAACCTACTTGCGTGGCGTAACACAATTTTAATCGTCAAGTTACCTCATTCACAGGCTTCCTCTTTTGTATATAGCCTTTTGAGCTCAGCAATTGATTTTTAATTAAACTTTCTAAATTTTTTTTAAATTTGCGATGTTTTGTCCTAGCGACGTTTTGACTTGCTATGTTTGGTCCTTGCGATGTTTCGTCCGGCGATTTTTTGTCCTGCGATGTTTAGTCCTAGAACCGCGTGATCCAGCTAGACTAGCATATCTTATGCCAGGGGTACAGCTAGTTTAATTTATATCGGTTTACCCAACATCTTGTGGGGACTTCCAAACCCCTCCCTAGACAAGTGCACGGAAGATATTGTGAAAGTTTAAAAACTTTTCAAAATTCCGTACAGCGCAATAGCGGAGTCCTTTCAGATTTGATAGTTAAAATTAGTCAAGTAACTAACTATAACTATAGTTACAACTTAGTGTTCGATTCTAACGGCATCTAATGGCACATCTATGCTTCGTTGAACCTTATATGACCGTAGTTTATTGCTATGAACTGTAAATTAATATAATGTGCCTTGTGAATTACTGTAATTCTGTAACCACAGTGTTCCCTGCACATTGTGTTCAAAGTGTGTTCTTCAAAGCATAAAATAAATACAGAGATCTACCACCGTAGTCGTAATACCTACGAATTGCCCTTATAAAAAATACTGCAGTTTTACTGATGAAAACTGCACTTCTTGCAAATTTATTGCAGTTTTTATTTACTCTTTTAACTGCAGTTTTAGTATGGAACTGCAGCTTCTGCGACAAAGTGCAGTTTTCAACTTTAATTGCAGTAGATTGTAACTTTAATTCCACTGTGCAACTGCAGTTTTTGTGATAAACTGCAGTCAGACTGCAGTTCTTGTAGATGGGAACTACAATTTCCTTACAGAATTGCAGTCCAAGTGCAATTTCTGAAAATTGTTAACTGTAATTCTGTGACAAAACTGTAGTTTCTGTAACGAAGTGCAATTTCAACTGCAGTTCTTGTGGATTAACTGCAGTGCCACCCCACAACTGCAGTTTTCTGTGACCAACTGCAGTTTTTAACTGCAGTTTCTTTATAGAACTGCAGGTTTTGTGGAAACTACAGTTTTATGAGAGAACTGAATTCTGTGAGAGAGTGCTATTTTCAACTGGAGTTTTCAAGTGCACTTGTTGAAAAATAATTCTGTGGCGATTTGACAAAAGGGCATAAGTCCATTTTTGGGAAAAAAGGTGGTATGTTGAACTTGGTTCCGTTTGTCAAATTAGATTGACTGCTTGTGGTCTTACCTCCAATGGACATATACAAAATAAGCTAGAAAATGCTAGGGTGGACTAACCTCTCTTTGTCAAAGCAAAGAGAATGTATAGACAAGCCATTTTTGGACTAATCTCAACAATGCCAAAAATGGACTTATGCCCTTTTGTCAAAACGCCACATTATAACTAAAATTCTACGACAGAATTATAGTTCTGGAACAAAGTGCAATTTTCAACTGCAGCTCTTATGGAATAACTGCAGTTTCTGTGATCAAAATTGTAACTGCAGTTCTATGACAGAACTATAGTTCTGGAACGAAGTGCAATTTTCATAGGTAATATCCCGCGTGTAAGGGTAGTTATCGATAATCTTTTGGAGCACGAAAGTTTTTGCTCCCATTAAACTTGTGAGTGCTTGTGTTGGCTAATTATTCGTGACGAGGGAGCTTTATTGCCAACTCAAGCACGAACGAGTTTAAGGGAGCAGAAACTTGAGTGCTCCAAAAAGATCGATAACAACACGCAGCAGGAGGGGTATTTATTCAGAGTATCTGACGAGAATTATTTTATCGGCAGTTTATTAATAAATCAATTACAAACATTTAAGGGCGTACGTAAGAATTTCTTGGTTTTGTATTAATGTGTACTTTTATTAATTTTTTTTTAGTAAGTCTATTAGTTGAGGCTTATGTGAAGTACCCTTTCACTTTCGTTTTTTTTTTTAATACGCTTCAGTGTGTGGACGTTCGCAGGTTGTATCTCCACAGAAACGATCACAGAATGTCACTGACAACTTTAATTTACATGTTAGCAAAATTATACTAAATGTTTATGTAGCAGTTAAATTAGCTATACGTGTTTACACCCATGTTCGTTATTTATTTGTATTTCTCTAATCGCAAACTCTTTGCTGCCGCACTGCACGATTATGGCAAACTGCGTTCTAACAAAGCCACCTACAGTAAAGGCCGTATCAGATGAGACCAAAAAAGGCGAGTAAAATCAACCATTGACATAGAAGCAAGACCAAGTTTGCTAGGTGCTGCCATCTACACCAAGCGGCGATACTTCAAATTAACCGACGAGGGTTCCAAATTCTGCCAACCGATGGCGCCACTTGGCAAACTTGTCACGTCGGTATTTGTCGCGCCTTCTAGCAGAGCATTGTGGAAGGCAAAGCTGATACGGCCTTTACTGTAGGTGGCTGTGGTTCTAACCAGCCCTCAGTCCAGTCAGACTGTTGCTCAATGTCTCGGTTGCTATGGAAACGAATACAGCCTCGCTATTAAAAACTGTTCAAATAAGTTCGAGTGACAATTCCTGGAGTGAATATGCATTGCGTACGTGTAAGTACATTGTGTAGCTCCTGAGAAGCGTGTTTATTATGGTGTAATGCGTTACTTACAGCAGCAATAAACGAATCGGGCCTAACGACCTTTTCTATCACCATGTTAGAAAAATTCTTCTTTGTGACGATTTCATTAGTTAGCACCAGTCAGAAACAGAAGTCGTCGTTGCAAATGACATCCCGTTGAAAACAATCAAATGTAATATAACCTAAACTTTTCTCACATATTGAATTTAGCTTCTCATTCTTTTATAAGTTAAGCCTTTTTAGCAATTTTAAGTATGCGAATGTGGTGTTATGTAATGCCAACTAGTTGTGATTCTGGCTTATCGCTAATGCACTAGTGTACTTATCACTTATTAATCGCCCTCTTGGTAGACCATGCAGAGTGCTGATCACAATAAGTGGGCTGTGATTGGCTCATACGTCAAAAATCTCCCTTTCCCATTGGCAAAAAAAAACGAGGGAGATACTCAACTGCAGGTCTTATGGACTAACTGCAGTTTCTGTGATCAAAATTGTAACTACAGTTCTATGACAGAACTGTAGTTCTGGAACAAAGTGCAATTTTTAAATGTAGTTCTTGTGGATTAACTGCAGTGCTACTCCACAAGTGCTTTTTTCAACTGCACTTCTTGTAGACTGGAACTGCAGTTTCTTTATTGAACTGTGGTTTTTGTGGAAACTGCAGTTTTGAAATGCATTTCTTGTAGACTGGAACTGCACTTTCATTGCATAACTGCAGTTTCTGATTCAAATACTAAATTCAAGACTAGCTGTCATCAACAACAACAGTTTAATATATAATTACAGTGTTCAACTGCAATCTACAGTCTTTTTAGATTTTAGCAGTAGTTTCCAAGTTAAACTGTAGTCTTCAGTTGTAGTTTAAAACAGTTGCAGTTTTTAATTCGACAGTTTTTAAAGTCGAATTAATGCGGTTGTGCCCAAAAAACAGGGGTAGCCGATTTACGTCCGCGACATCTCCTCAAAAACCAGACACATTTGTTTAATTCTGATCCGAAGAAATTCAAGTATGCGGGTGGGTGACTTGCAGTGTGCTAGTACACAAGGTATTATGCTGTAAATAATTTAGTTAGGTCGGTTTTAGTTCACTAACCTCTAAAATGGTCTCTGAGCGAAAAACCATCGTCAAATAGTATACGATCAGTGGATGACGTTAGCGCTTCCTCAGCGTAAAGGTGTGTGCTCAGAGCCGGTCATACGAAAAATTCGTGTAACTGCGCATTTCGGCAAATCAGCTCTTCAACATTGCGGTCGGTTAGAGGCTATCGTGTACGTCGAGATGGCTCCTCTCGTATGGCGCAGAACAACACAAAGTGAGCCTTTGCTGTGATTTGGATGGTACACCGAATTTCTATGATTGAATCTGGACGGCACAATGAATGCGATGCTCGTATAAGACTTTTGCTGTTAATTACTGAGCCATCCTCGCTGATTTTCGGTTGCGATATATTACAGTATCTTATGACACGTATTTGTGGTGTTGTTGCCTATTGAACGAGTGAGCAAAGCGAATGATGTCCTGTTTTCACAGTGGCGGACTGGCCAGAGGAAGGGAAGGGTGGGATATTCCTAATGGCCTTTGACTTTCAGATTTAAAAAAAAAAAAATCCGTAACAGGAAGACATACGTAAGTTTTAATGGTTCGACATTAGTTTTAACCACAGATTTAAAATTACAAATAATAATAATAAAGATAATTATAAAAAGCTAGTAAAACAAGTACTTTGTATTGAATAGCTTAACAAAAATTGGCCACATGAAATTGAGTGTTATATTCAATGTGGACTTTGTCACAATTTTCGTGTGAATATTTTAACTATAGTTAATACTCCTAAAAAGTGTAAATAAATTTAAAGTCAACGTCACGTTCCCACAGCGCAATATGATGTCTCCTACTCCCTCCCCCCCCCCAACCAAATTACCTGCTGAATTTATGAAATATGGTGTTCGAAGATTTAAAAAATGTAAAAGTCTGATGAACAAGAACAACGGGTATGGGAAACTGTAAAACAACGAAGCTTTCAGTTTGTTTGTTATTTTGTAAGAAAACCAATATCAGCGTCCGATGAAAACTTACCTGGTCAGTGATTGCATCGTCGCACACAAGATTCTGACTCATTTGCTGTATCGTATTAGCAAAAGTTACGAGACAATTTTTTTTAATATAATGTGCAATATAGTAGATATTCTTCGTACACCATGCATTCAGATTTTTTAATAGTGTCCCGTTGGTATGTCTTCTGTTCCAACTTCATACATTAATTACGGATTTTTTTATTCTACCATACGACACGTCGAATTACTAATGCAGTGTTAGAGCATCTTGTTTAACTAAAGGTATTGTGGTTGGAAACTTATAATAATAATAATAATAATAATAATAATAATAATAACAATAATAATAATATAGGTTTGTTGCAAATGCAACCGGAGCGACAAGAACCGGGTGGTCACTGACTGCCGTCCGATGTTAAAATTAAAAAAAAAATTTACATTATAAAAGTTAAACAATTAAAAGGTTAAAACAAAGACGGTGGCTCGGCTGCAGAGGAAGGGTTGATGGTATTGGGTTGGGGTCACGAATGCCTTACCACCAAGGTTAGACCTACCAGGGACACAATGGTCCCCGATGGCATCGCCAAACGTGTAACTTCAGTTACACAGATAAGAAACTATGTGCAGGTGCATATTTACCAATTCTTTCAATGGTTTTATTGCCCATTCATGTGCAGTAGTTCTTGTCTTACCATCAATTGGAAAACAGTTGCTGACCGTGATTGCATGTACTCCAATTCTATTGCAACCCATAAAATGCCGAAAGTTTAAAGTTGTTTAAAGTGAATATCAGTATTATTGCATTATTTTAGTGATAATAATTAAAATACAAATCCTAAAACCATACTTTTTAATTGTAACAAGTGAGTGGGTATATAAGGTTGATCACACACATCAATCATGACAGTAAGTATATCACAATGAGTAGCTAGGATAAATAAATAGAAATGGATTGATGAATAAAAATAGTTCTATTCATAATAACTGTCATTCTGTGAACTCCCATGTACTGTAGGCCTGTTGAAGTCCTTTCTTAGTGATTGCTTGGTAATCGTCAGATGCGGTAGCTGCTCCAAAACCAATACTTTTGTATCTGTAGGTATCTGCAGGTATCGCTATGTGTAGAATGTAATCGTGCAGTTGCCAAGAAGTCTAAAACACAAAACAAAATTTTTGAGACTAAATTAGCAGATGAAATTAAAGCTAACCCTAAACCATTTTATAAGTTTATAATATAATAATAATAATAATAATAATAATAATGTAATTTACCACTACTAAGTGGATGGTTGCCGGAAGGGGTATGAGCCGCTAATACCGTACCATTTGGAAAAAAAACAACGAAGAGTGAGTCGTTCTAATATACGTTAATTGTTGGAGGAGGAGGTTTGTGAACCGATCGTGAGGTAAGGACGAAGGTCCTCAGTCATGAGCTCCCGTCGGAATCCGGACTCAGTGTTTGCGCCCACAGTTGCTAGATTAAAACCAGCATCCCCAGTGCATGTTGGAGCCTTAACTGATGAGAAGGGGGTTAAAACCAAAAACCCCAAAAAGAAATGTGCGATATTATCTAGGTATTTTTTGAGTGTTTATGCAAAACACGATGCGCCAGTAAATGAGAGTATCGATTTTGGTAAATCTCTACCCTTTTTATCTATCTCTGTGAGTATGGTTATGGAAGCTATCTCTCGATCTAACTGTAAAGCCGCTAGTGGCCCTGTTGAAATCCCTGGAGAACTCCTAGTAGAAGTTAAGGATCTTATTGTGCCTTATTTGGCTTTACTTTTTAATAGGAACTTAAATGAAAACTTTGTACCACCTAGCTGGAAGACTGCTTTCATTGTGCCCATCTTCAAGAAAGGGGATAAAACTATGCCTTGTAATTATCGTCGTATAAGTGTAACTTCTTGTTTTTCAAAACTGTATGAAAGGATTATTAATACTCACCTGATA
>JAHWFP010053585.1:28843-50434 GCA_023313725.1 Lithobius niger | reverse complement strand
GCAAAGAACTTATAGCACCGAACGGAGAAAAACAGGGAAGAACCCATTCCGCATGCAAATTCAATATCGAAAACTGGGTCGAAATGAACATTTAAAAAAAAAAAATCTGCTTAAGATTCGAGAAAAAAAACGATCGAATAAAGAACGAAAAAAGACGAGTTTGAATCGCTTCGGGCTGATCGGTTTGAGAAGTAAAGTTTGGGCTATATGTTCAAACGCTCTCCGTCATTTTTAAATCCAAATTTTTGCCGTCTTACATCCGCATTTTATCTTCTGTGCAGCCGAACGGTTGAGGCAGACTAATATTGTAACGCCATTGTCCGTCGCATTTTTTCACCTTCAGAAAGGTACTACCAGATAAAGACAAACTGTTTTCACTATTAGATACAGCGACCAAAAATTAGTTAAAAAAAACACGGCAAATTAAAACATCGTTGCATCTTTACAGATATTATGTGCGCGGTTTATCTGAGTCCTGCAGTTATTTTATGAGCGGCTACGTTTTCCTGGAGGGGGCGGCATTAATCGACGGCCGCCATTGTTTTTGTAATCATCTCGGATATCAACAAGGCACTCTGCTCCCAAAAACATACAATTGATTATCTGTCTCGTTCTGGGGCGAACTCAAGATAGGCCGCGGACACTATAATAGGCTTTCTCGAGGTAACTCAAGGAAATAATAACATTTGATTGTCGCTTTTATTAATACTTCTGATGAAGAATTTTGTTAATTTTACATCTTTTATTTTTTAGACCATTTGTTTGCTAATTGATTATCAAAAATATGCTATCGTTTTGTCAATGCCTTAGTGCCATAACGATAGCACATTTTCGATAACTTTGCAAAGACTTTCTGCACGGAACAATTTTTACAAACGTCGTGTTTAAACTTAAGCCTTATTTCTTGTGCCTCATAGTTGCATAGGTGACGCATAGTGTGCCTCATAGTCGCATAGTTTGCATAGTTTGCAGGTCCGAAGAAAGGCAAAGTAACTCGACAAAAGGATTTACACCAGTTTTCGGACTTTTATGCTAAACTACCATCGTATCCGGCTTCGCCCGGGGATTTGTTTGACCCCTGGTTGTTTCCCAGTGTTTGCTCAGTGCTGCCTGATAGTTCACTGCAACAGTCAATTTTTCTTTGTGCAACACTCCCCCTTTCCGTCAATCCTCTCCCTCCGCAAAGCAATATCGTAATCAAATAGTGGCTTTAACATAAGCACTGTCCCACCAACGGGCATTCCCCGTTCAGGCCCTTCCCCACTCCCATTATCATGCGAAAAATATCTGTCCTTCGTCCATGACGTCATTTAAGACATGCCTTTGTGATGACCGCGCAGAGCAAATTGTCAGTCGAGGTAACAATGTGCCAATTTCAACTTCTTTTCAGGGTAATAACGTCCCAGTTTCACCTTCAAACCAAAGAATTGACACACTCGCACGTTTTCATTGTTCCCCTTCCGGGGGTCGTAGAGGTTGCTTCATTTCTGCTATGAGACTTTGGTTTATAATGTAAGCAGGGCCGTATTTACCAATAGGCAGACTAGGCACGTGCCTAGGGCCCGAGAAAGCCGAGGGGCACATTCAAGATGAAAAGAAATTTTTTTGTTAAAGTATATTCCGTTTGTTCGTTTTACTTCCATTGTTTTTTTACTTGTAAAACACATGTGGGTTTAGTAAACACCAATCAATTCGGGTTTTCGACTTTGTCTTACCAACGTTTAAATATTGTTTAAGTTTAGACTGGGGTACGGTGTGCATCCTGCATCAATTCTGGGACTAATATCCTTGTTGGCTAAGGCCCCAGTCAACGCTCACAACCACTGCATTGATTATATGATTATGTATAAAGGAGGCAGTGTCACAACCAAGCAATTATGCTTCTCAAAGGTGCAAACTTTCACAGAGGGCCAATGCTCACTTACCATGCACATTCACTTAAAACTTGGCATGCAAGCACGGGAGCAGCCTTTAGCTGGTTTGGATTTGCAACTGTCTTTGCCACCAGCCATGCTATCGCTTGATGCTACATCTTGTTTTTCCCATTGTTCCACGTTTGCGTATGCTGTCTTAAGCAAAATGCTGCCTTATTGAAACTCCGGATAGAGTGGAACGATAGTGTATATAGGAATTCGTGGAATAGGGTACTCCTAACTAAATCTCCTATTTTTTTTATTGAAGAAGGGCTCTTCAGAACTCAAAAACGATTGTATGCAGTTACTTTAAACGAGCCGTATGCATGTTTAATCGTGATAAACCTAAATACAGGTTAAGAAATTGAGAAGAGCGTTTGGGTATAACCCAGTTTGCTTCCAAAAATTAAGAGCGGCGAATCCGAATCAGTAGTAGGTCATGAATGACGTTATGTACGAAGGATAAATTATTCTGGACCATGGAGTGGAGAGTCCACGGTCCATCTCTTTAAATTTGCCCCAAAGCTAAATCTTCTTCGTAGCTATTTATCATTAAAGTGACACTATCATCGATTGAAAGTTTGCAGAATCTGGCAACAAGTAGCGCTATGTTGTCACAGTCTAGTACTTGCTTGCATCAAGAGAAAAAATGTACGACGCCATTTCTTTTAATAAAATGAACAAGCCACGAGCCTTCTTAATTATTAAGTTAAAATTTGGCGCCAGGGAATTTTTGTACAATTTTCAATCAGTGATAGTCCCACTTTATTTAAATACGTGCTACATTTCTGCTTTTTGTGTTTATATTTATGATTTTTATTTAATTTTTTTTAATATTTTTAAGACATACGTTGCTGTTTTTCTATTGTTGAATATTTGCTATTGTATTATTTTGGAAATGGAAATCAGTTGGGGGGTTGGGGCCCGACAGCACTTCTGTGCCTAGGGCCCACACAAAGCTAAAGACGGCTCTGAATGTAAGATAGTAGTGTTGGGCGGTAGCCGGTAAACCGGTTCTCACGATGTACTGCGGAACCAAATTGCAACGATACCAAGCACAGTGCATTGTTAAAATACAGGTATTTTTTGAATACGAAAAAGGAATTGAATTGAATTGAATTTTATTGCCAGTGAGCCGTGGCCTGTTGCCGTACGAAAAAGGCGCTAAAACTATAACAGCAGTTGATTTAGTCCTTGTGTTTAGGGCTTAAAGCAGTTCAACAATCAGTTAAAGATCAACAATTGCGTAAAATTCTAAATGCACAAAAGTGGAGCCAAATTTGCATTTCTTTGATATTTATGTTTATATTTGTATTTCTACTTGGATAGCATGCTAACTACAAATTTTAAAAGATGGTTTTTAATTAAATATGTCGTTAAACATCCATTAAGCTTAAATCGGGGAGTTGGGGGGGACTACACATTTTTTTCCCATTAAAACTACATCAACATTCAACACAAAACATTTTTCAATAAAACTTGTTATTATTTAAAAATGGATGTTGGCACCACAGCACTATAATACAGGATACCGCCTCATTCAAAAGTAACGGGAAAAAACCGAGCACCGGAACACTATAAGCTTGGTACCGGCACCCTATGAAAAATGTCTGGTACCGCCCAATACTAGTAATTAGCGTATTTTACTTGACTAGAAGCTTGAGGCTTGTAAATGAATGACAAATCTGACACACCAAAAAGCCCATAAGTAATGAAGCTTCTGACAAACACACGTTGTAAGTGGCTTTACATCTCCTTTTTGGACGTGGCACATGCAATTGTGAATGGCACATAGTTCTGAAGAAAAACTAGAACTACAGCAAAAACATTACGTGACGAATCTTTGCCCTACGGCACTCATCGTTTATTTTTAGTTTGAGTCCTTTCTTGCACATGATTAGATTACGCAAACTTGTAAACAAATTTAGGATTTGATTATAAATAAACAAACCCACGACGATTATTTGTTTTCAAAACATCTCGCCTCCTTTTTGTTTCTCGTTTTGTTTATTCAAATTACGGTGGCTGCGTGGTATTTTCAATAGATCTTGTTTACAATAATTTTATTTACGATCTTCAACCCCAGATTTGATCAATTCTCTTCTATAGCTGCAGATTTTAAAGTTAGGTCTGAAAGGTAAGTTAGTTTGGTTTTTAATCTGTATTATGTAGTTGAAACAGTTTGTTTGAAGCAGTCACGATGACACTAATAACATAACATAACATAACATAACATTAACATAACATTAAAACGTAAGTGGAAAATGCTTTTTACCATGAGTCTATGAAAATAGACGGAACTTTTCATAGACTCATGTTTTTACCTATTTGTAATTCTAATACTTTTATCGCGTGATCGTAATTTTTTTTTAAAGATACTTTCTGAAATTTTGTTAAAAATTGTAGATATTTAAAAAAAAAATTTACCGTAAAAAATGTCATTTTGTGGTACAAAAAATAAATATAAAATAACAATAATTTTCAACAAAACTTCAGAAAGTATAATTTAAGCATAATTTTACGAACACGTGAGAAAAAAATTAGATATTAAGAATCAAATTAAAGACGGAAATCCAAAGGCTCAACAAGAGTTAAATAAAAATAGATGCAAACCTATTTACGTTGCCTTTTGGACTTATATGTCAGACTACCTAAGCGGGAATCGAAACCACGATCTTTAAAACCTAAGTCCGAAGTCCTACCCCTGAGCCATACTGATACGGCCAAAAGGAAACGTCCATAGGCAGCATTTAACACGTGCAAATACACATATAAACATACACGTGCAAATATACATACACATATAAAGATGATCGTGATAAATGCTGTCCGTGGACGTTTCCTTTTGGCCATGTCAGCATGGCTCAGCGGTAGGACCTCGGCCTTTGGTTTCAAAGGTCGTGGGTCCGATTCCCCGCTCAGTTAGTCTGACATATTAGTCCAAAAGGCAACGTAAATAGGTTTGCATCAGGCTGTATTTATTTAGAATCAAACATCGGTAAAGGCTATTTTATACGACAATCTATTTCAACCACATACTTCATAAGAATAGCCAAGAGGAACAGGAGGCCGTCCAGCCGACTGCTTGACCTCCCAAGATGCCATACGAGAATTGACCCACGTTGAGGGGGAGAGGAAGGAAGGGAGAAACACGAAACTGTGTTGTTGACGGGGGAGGGTACATATGCTTCGTTTGTTGGATTAGCAAGGAAAGATGGAAGAAGTACATCGTAGCAAGGGTATTACGTAGTATATGGAGAGAAAGAAACGTTGGAAAATTAACGATGCAGCAGAAGAAAGGGAACCGTGTTGCTTAAAGTTTGGGGTGCGGGGGAAAGGCAGAAGCGATAGCTGGGGGACAATTGGACAACATCATAGTAATTACATTGAAATGTCTTTATTGTAGTTAGTGAAGACCAAAAAAAAATAGGAACCAAGCAGTTATTAGAATAAGAGGAGGGAGATGTTGGCATGCAAACTAAATTCCGCAGGTGGATTGCGTCACGTTTTTTAACCAAAAACAATGAATACTGGGCGGCAAAGGGAGCAGCAATTCGCGAGTGTGACGATTTGGGAGGGTCGGGGGGATAGAAGTAAGGACCCACAAAAATAGGACCACTTAATTTTAATGATATTAAAATAATAAATGCACCCGTCTTTATGGGTTGTAAGCTAGTAACAAAATAATAACCAAACTCAACTTTCTGACGTAACTTTAAAATCTTCGGCAAGAAGAAAGTTGATAAAAGTGGTGTGCTATAGAGAAGGATCATAAAAAATAATCGTAAACAAGATCTCTATGGAAATTCAGAGCCTTCAACCACCACAATTTGAATAAACTGAAGAATAAATAAATAAAAAAAAAAAGGAGGCGAGATGTTTTGAAAACAGAATTTTCCTAACATTCGATTGCCCTTTCGGAGTTCCTTCTCAAATATTGTCCCTTTCCACCAGCCAGCTCCTTCATCTCTCCTCAAACTTCCTCGATTTCAGTGTATGTTTTCCAAATTGAGTTTCATCGATTTCGTATTGCTCCGAATATAAACCGAAAAGGCCGCCGAGGTCTTGGCTTGTCGCGTCATCGACACCCCCACCCTCACCCCACCCCCCGTCATATCGTCATCTTCGTCGGCATCACTACGGCTTTAGGATGCGTGCATGCTGAACGAGAGAGAGCAGGAGAGAATTTCAGGCACTGAAGGATTACCAGAATGGAATGCCAAGCTCAGCACCACGCTGGCATTTGGTGATGGTGTGTGGCATGCTCTCTCACGCGCGCAGGAGCTTGCGTTGCCGTGATTTGGCTTCCAGAGGTTCCCCCCTACGCCTTCCCCTACCCCTCTTCTCCTTCCAAAATGGAATTCCATACCGCCCGTTGCTCCTCTAATTCAATGGAACGGTCCCTCCGGGTTTGTCACAAGAGCGCACAAGTCGCCTAAAGCCAGCCACCAAACTCTCTACTGTTCGTTCGTTCCATCACTCGATTTTCAGCTTACCGACTTAAGAAATCTTCATCCTTTTCTGCTTTGAAACGGTGAAGAAATTTTTTTTAATTTTCAGAAGAAAAAAAAACGTTGCTCATAGGACATGGTTGTTGTGCTCCTTTGCTTGTTGTTCTACTTTGCAATGTCGAGCTTGCAGGATTTCCGGAAAGAACTTTTGTGGCAAGAGGCCACGACCTGTTGCAACAAATGTTCTTTCCAAAAGTTTTATATGCCAAACATTGTACAAGCAAAGGATTATAGTTGTGTGACCTGTTCCAACAAGAGTTCTTTCCGGAATTCTCACATGTCACACATTGTACAAGCAAAGGATAGTTGTGTGACCAGTTGCAACAAAAGTCCCTTCCAGAATTCTTACATGCTACACATTGTATAAGCAAAGGATAGTTGTGTGACCCGTTGTAACAAAAGTTCTTTCCGGAATTCTTACATGCCACACATTGTACAAGCAAAGGATAGTTGTGTGACCCGTTGCAACAATAGTCCTTTCGGAATTCTTACATGCCACACATTGTACAAGCAAAGGATAGTTGTGTGACCGGTTGCAACAAAAATTATTTCCGGAATTCTTACATGCCACACATTGTACAAGCAAAGGATAGTTGTGTGACCCGTTGCAACAAAAGTTCTTTCCGGAATTCTTACATGCCACACATTGTACAAGCAAAGGATACTTTTGTGACTCGTTGCAACAAAAGTTCTTTCCGGAATTCGTACATGTCACACATTGTACAAGCAAAGGATACTTGTGTTACCCGTTGCAACAAAAGTTCTTTCCGGAATTCTTACATGCCACACATTGTATAAGCAAAGGATACTTGTGTTACCCGTTGCAACAAAAATTCTTTCCAGAATTCTTAAATGCCACACATTGTATAAGCAAAAGACAGTTGTGTGAATGGTTGCAACAAAAGTTCTTTCCGGAATTCTTACATGCCACATACTGTACAAGTAGGGCCTATGAGCCCCGAAAATTAAAAAAATTTCTTCACTATTTCAAAACAGAAAAGGATGAAGATTTCTTAAGTCTAATGCATCGAATTATTTAGTTTGGACTTTAGTTCACACTGGAATAAAATTAACATTATAATCACTGTAGAAATTAGAAAATAAAAAAAACATTTGAACTGCACTTCACTGTGGACCAATTGTGATTTCCGAACTGTTCCAAACAGTTGGTTATTTTCTCATTTACCAGGCTTGTTTCGGCTAAATTAGCATGCAATTTTGGAAAAGTTCAACTTTGAGTCGCTTGAAATTTGAACCCACATTGTTGGTAACCCGATCTTCCTCACCACAAATGCCCATTGTGTGATCGTTCAATTCTTTAAAGGCAACGGGGCATCAGGCCAATACCTCCCTCCCCCCCGGCCAATATACCCCGGAGGCCAATATCCTCCGGCCAATATCCCCCCAGCCAAAATCCCCCCGTTGCCAATATCCCCCAAAAAATAACATATTGCTGAAAAAATAGCTACAATATAAAAAAAAAAACATAAAAAGAATCCACAATTTTTTCTTTGATTTCTTTGATTTATATTTATACAAAAACCACTTCAAAATTAATTCAAATAAAAAAAAATACTATTTTTCAAATTCCTTGTGCAGATCATACATGCACACAGTCACTTACATGATGACAATGAACAAATTACATTCAGCGGCTCCAGTCCCGCAAATCTAATGTCAAACTCAAAGATACAACCTATGCATTGGTTCAGCACTTCAATAGAACAGGGTAGATATTTTCGGAACCCAAATATTGCGCCAGATACTATATTATTGTACCCTTCTGAATGTTGAACTATTGATTCCCCCCGGGTGTACAACCACATCCAACCCAACATGGAATAGGTTCAAAGATTACATTGAATTATTAAGAAAATTTAAAATTGACTTATTCTAACACCGGGGAGCCTCAGCAATCCAATATTGGATTCAGCTCGTAACTGGTACTATAGTGTCCGCGGCCCATTTTGAGTTCGCCCCAGAATGAACACAAATAATCGATTGTACGTGTTTAGTCGCAGAGTGCCTTGTTGATATCCAAAGTAGTTAAAAAAAACAATGGCGGCCGTCGGTTAAAGCCGCCCCGTCCAGGAAGACGTAGCCGATCACAAAATAAGTGCAGGACTCAAGATAGGACGCGCACACTATAGCTACATGCACACATCGAAGTCCCCACTAGTTTTTAAATTTGTGCTTTTTTACGGTTCCGTGTTTTTAAGACTTCATAGCAAGTTTTGCCATGTAAGACAGATATATTTCTTGCCACCTGACTCGCGACTAGGCTATCTTGTGTCGTTATTATAATTTTTTTTTTTTTTTACTTTTGCAACTCTTGAAAATGGCTCTGGGAAGAACCGAAACATCGAATTTTAATGTAATTTGTGGACTTTCTGTCTTTTACTTTGTAACATACTACAGGTGCTTTTTAAACTTAAAAACACATTCATATGACACTAAGGTCCCTTTGCCTGACAAACAGATGTTGTTTTTAAAGCTATTTTTCAGCCCAACATTTTTTTTTCCTGGTAATGTTTTCTTTAGGCAAAGTATCAGCAATACAAATGTTTGGGGGGGGAACTTGGCCGGGGGGATATTGGCAACAGGGGGATATTGGCTGGGGGATATTGGCCAGCGGAAGATATTGGCCGGGGGGATATTGGCTAGGGGGATATTGGCCTAGAACCGGCAGCGGGCATGGTTGTGCTCTTCGTTCCGATTTCCGATTCCTTTTCCATTCTGTTTCTTTTTTTTTGTGTGTGATTGTTTGTTTTTGCGTTTAAGCCCGGCTTACACGTAGCTGTAAGAAGCGGATCCTGAGGCAAAAAGAGGGTGAGTTAATCCTTCCCCACTAACAGCGCCGTGTATCTGCAGACGCTGTACGGCTAGCAACAACCGAGGTTGACAGCGAAGAACATCCAACCAGTTGTTGGGTGGTCGTCGCTGCAAATCCTATTGTTTGGTAGTCAATTATAGAAGACACCCCTTTTTGCCGTCAAGGTAGGGTGGACAGCGGTCAACCTACCTTGATGGTAAAAAGGGGCGTCTTCTAATTGACTCCCAAACAATAGGATTTGACAGCGACGACCATCCAACAACTGGTTGGATGTTCTTCGCTGTCAACCTCGGCTGTTGCTAGCCGTACAGCGACTGCAGATACACGGCGCTGTTAGTGAGGAACTCACCCTCTTTTTGCCTCGGGATCCGCTGTTTACAGTACAAATCCAAACTAGGTTATCTGCTCCAGGAAAAAAACCTTTACAATGGAAAGGTGGAGGTATCAGCTCGACTGTAGGTCAGTCCCTTACAATCCACCATTCATTGTTGTAGTATCGCTTCTATTGCAGATACCCCAGTTTGGGTTCATGCTCCCTAAAACAAAACGCAAAAGCAAAGCTATTGCTGGCTGTATTGTTTCAGCAATGCTATTTTCACCGCATTGTTGGACATCCAACATAAGAAAAGCGGGATAAACCCGAAAACTCTTAACAATGCCTTCAAAATAGGACTAGGAAAATATAAGTACTGGTACGAAGTATATTGAACAAGAGAAGCCCAAATTTTGTGTTGACTTTTCACGTATGCACTTTGGGCTTCTCTTGTTCGACATACTTCAAAATCGGATAACAATCGACTGCAATAATTACTACAATTTCTATGCACGTCGTTTATGAATGCTTCCATGCAAACTATGCCTGGTAGCACGGAATGTGGCATTGCTTGCGGGCGAACGGTTTTGGCCTCGGGCTGCAGCTCTTAATAAATCGTTAAATCCGCTTTGTGTTTGTTTGTAGTAGAGCGCTTGGCTTCGGGCCTATTTTCTCTTTAATAAATCCGTTAAATCCGTTTTGTCTTTGTTGATTTTGTTGAAGAGTAAAAAGAAAGAATCCTTATTTCAGTTCAAAAGCTTACTGAGTTTTAAACCAAGTAAGGATATGGTGTTTATTTTTCGGGGCCAGTAAGCCTCGAAATTGGCAGCCTGATACGATAGCTGAACTTATTTATTTCATAGATCTTGACTTCCGGTGCTGAGTTGAATTGTTTCAAAGTTGTCGGAAACAATCATTGCTTATCTATCATTGCAATTGTACTTATCGCTTGGGAATGTTATTTGAACTAAATTCACCTGTTTTCAAACGAGGTGGCATCTATACCAAGAGGCACGGCTGTTTGCCGTGATGTTATCATGAGTCAGCCAATGACGAACGAGAACAGCGGATCTTTGGCCGTCTGAGTGGACCAGCCCAGTCACGTGATATGCGTGTCACGGTAAACAGCCGTGGTGCGTGGTCTAGTGTAAGTGTGGCATGATAGACTGATAGTGGCCAAAGCCTCGATAAAGATTGCCATTCTATGGAATACAAGAATGCAAATGAATGCACGTGGCCAACAATTTTCCCTCCTTCGACCGACGCTGCATGCACGCTCCCGCGAGCAGTGCGTGCTACGGGGTGCGGCATTGCATAGCAGAGACAGCACAGCCATTTAAAATTAAATGTTGGCTGCTTACTGTTGCTAATATGACATAACGTCCAGTTTAAAATATTGTAAAAAAGGTTTTTGAACTCGACTGCAATTTTGTTTACTGCGTAAACCTAATTCTAGCTCCGCCTTTTAAACTTAAAATGGTCCAATTGGCCTACCCTACGCCATACAAGCCCGGCGCTCACTGTCACCCGCGCTGTTACCAGAAATTGGTCGCGCTGGCCGATTTAATGTATTTTTTTAAGGTGTCGGAAATAATTTGAATACAGGATTGCCAAGAGAATACACTATTCAACAACCTTCATTTTCAGAAAATAAAAACGTAATGTTAGAGAATGTAACGCTAGCTAAGCCTTTTATTCCTAAAGTTGGAATATTCCATTTGTCCCGGATCTCTTATTGACAACACCTGTTCGCCTGCGCCCGCAGCTATGAGTCATCCCCACGTGGTCGCAAGCGAGCCTTCTTGGTTAAGCAAGGTTTTCCGCGCGTATTTCAATTCTGAAACATTTGGTCTTCCTTCATCCACCTCGTTAAGTGGAGTGTTGTTGCCAATTTTATTGTATACCGATATAATCAAGATTTCTTGATACAGCCATTTTTATCTTTTTTGGAATAGTTAGTTAAAAATTTTAGGTTTGTGCCCTTAGGAACTGGATTACGCTACTACGGTTTTTGTCACAACCTAACTTGTGTAGGAGGAACAGACGGAAGATGAGGTAGGGCATTTTTTTTTTTTCGACTGACGGATGCAATGCAATCATGTAGCCACATCCGGGTGCCTCTGCCCCCGGGTGCATCTGGAATTTATAGCTGGCGGTCGTCGGGTGATGACAAGATGTTAAAAATTACATGTAGCTATTTGGGCTATTAGTTTACGATTTTTTTTACTGGCGGAGGGGAATACACAGCGGCGTATCTACAGGTTGGCAAGGGTGCCACCGGCCCCCAGCCTCAGGAAAAACAGAAAAACAATTATTTAGATTTAAAAAAGGCTCTTTTGTAGTACATTAGTTTTATTTAATTTGACAGAAGCTGTATTTTAAAAATGAATTTTGAGCCTCGCCGTCTTCCATCCCCCATCATTAAAAAAATTTGATGGCCAAAAAAAACCCACGAGCTGAAAAATTTCACCAAGTCGAAACTTTTTTCCACATTTTTTTTTCAAAAAAGTGAAAATAGGTACCACTTGACTGGAGTACGAAACAGGGGTCCCTGTTTTTACTATGACAAAAATAACAATTATTTAAAAAATATGGACTTAAACATATTTCAGCTCGTGCGTTTTTTGTGGGCAATCCTGTACGTTAGGGAGGGCTAATTTGCCACCGGCCCCACCTAACGTACCTACGCCATTGGCTGTTTTAAACTTTAGATTTAAACTTTAGATCCTTTAGATAGGCTAGTGTTCATTTAAGCTTTAGTACGTAAACATTTGGTCACATTTATTTTACACCTACATTATGTTGGTAATAAATAATTCAAGAGGTGGACCTGTAAAATGAAAGGATTGGGGCTGATAGTCCCATACCACCCATCCCCCCCTCCCCACGCAAATCCATCGCTGGATCGCCACCGAGGCAACTGGTTGGTGGGCGATTTTCTTTTTTTTTTTTTTAGTTTTCACCCTGAAAAAAAAAAACAGGTTTGTTATGCATAAGACACTTCATTCACAGAATTAAAAAAAAAAGAATCTTTAACGTTCCCATTTCTAGGCGTTACACTTATTGTAACTACATCCTTGAAAGGTCTTGAATTTTTTTCCTTGTAATTTAAAATAACTTTAAAATTTAAAATAAATTTAAAATAAATTTCAGACAACGAAAACCCTTGGCAGGAACCCTTTACAGACTACACAGCTCCAGCTTTATATCGAATCATATTGCTGGAGCTCTCTGCAGGAATTGTAGGAGACTTGATCTAGCCTAGTATCACTTATCCGAAAAAAAAATACTGGGCGTTTTCTCCAAGGGCTGTTGTTACGTTTTCAAAATGGCGTCGTTTGGTTGTTTTAGTTGTTTTAATGGCAGCATAAAATTGCGATTTCACACTAATTCGCATTATGAATATCATATACATTACATAAGCTAAGAAAACACAATAATATTAAGAGACATGAAGGGGCCGTGGGTAAAGAAGCAGTCAGTTGTAGCCTGTGGGGACTGATGGTGAATTTTTTTCGCCTGTGTGGTTGCTTCTTGATTTGGGCATGGAGCTGGGCACGTAGTGTAATAATATATAAGTCCATGATTTGGGGTTAGGCATATAATTCAACGAAGGCTGCCCGCTGGTCTTCACTGCAGTGCGCATGTTACAACAGGTGTTTATTATAATGTTCTTTTATTAATAAAAATAGCGTCCAAAAATTTAATATCGGCAGCCTTTTTTTTTGGTGTAAATTTCCAAAGGGACTGCAATAGTCAGAATTACGTCAAGTAGCCTACATCTCAGCTAATTAACCTAAATGGACCTAATTAGGCTAACTGGATAAATGGTGGGAAGAGGGTATCGGCAGGGCCTAGGCTGCAGAGCGCAAACAAGTTTTTTTTCATCTTAAAAAAACTTTCGCGCTCATCAGCCAAGCGTATTTACTTCCATAACTGCTTCAAAAACGGAGCTTTATGACAAGCTCTATTTGACGTCGGTATGCAGAAAAAAATTTCTTACTTTGAGCCAAGCCTTAGGGGCCTATTTCCATTTCGGTTACTTAGAAAGGCCATTAAGGAGTGGTTTAAAGTCAAGAATTAGCCTATTATAATTGCGTCCACAATTCTTCAAGACTGTACGCAAAAAAAAAAAATATATATATGTAATAATGTTCGAGTTTCGGTGGATGAAGTTCAAGAGTTTGAAGATGAAATTCCTTTGCTACCTCAAATGTTTTCGGAGATTTTCATTTTTTTCGTTGGAGGGCGAACCCAATTTTTAGTAGCAGCGGTATAATAGCAAGCAAGCCCCATCTATGAGGCACCGAGCATTACATGAACACCACAAAGAAAGTCATTTGCCATATATTACATCATATAATGAAAGTTCAGTTAACCTTCATTGTAACCAGTAAGGTTAATCATATCAAAAACTAAAACTGGTAAAAGGGGCCGCCAAGTTCCGAATGATTCGGCCCTTCAAAGGAGTGATATCAACACACCAAAACATTCGCAAAGTTAATCGCACCGCTTAATAATTCGAAGGTTAAATGAAAACTAGAACATTGCTACTTTCGGTAGCAATGTTCAAGTTTTCATTTAATGTCCAAAGCATTATTCGGTGCGATTAAGTTAGCGAATGTTTTGGTGTGTTGATATCACTCCTTTGAAGGGCCGAACCATTCGGAACTTGGCGGCTCATTTTACCAGCTTTGAATTTTATTATGATATCACTCCTTTTTTTAAATTGTGTAATAAATTGCCACGTGTAATAAATTGCCACGTCAACAAGAAATTGGTTTTCAACAATTTTCTACTATCTTTTGCTTATAGGTCGAACCATTCTCAACTTAGTCACCTCTTTATTGGCCTTTGGTTTGGTTTTAATTTTGTTGTAGTTTGTTGTATTTAGTTAGTTTTGGTGTGTTGATATCACTCCTTGAAGGGCGGAACCACTCTCAACTTGGTGGCTTCCTTACCAGTTTTTGGCTTTGTATATTTGGTTGTTTTTTACACTTGGTTTATTTTTCGTGAATAGGACGTGAATACAATTTCTTTGCAACGTTTAGATTAATTGTTTAGACTAGTGTGTGCCTCGGCATGTACGTCAGTATACACGTTCTCATTGTCGGAACTTTGGCCGTCCAATGAGACACGATGCCGACAATACTAACAATGGTTATAACAATATTTTCGTACTTACGCGCCCTCCCACGGTTACACCCCCAGGCTCCAAACCATTAAAAGGTACGCAGTTCGTATTGTACTGCACCCATTCGTCCAATTTCATAGCTGGAAGTCTTCCCGTTATCTCGGTATCGATGAACAATCACCCTACGGGATTTAACATGGGGATGAGCGGACTAGCTAGCTAACTAGGTAGTAACACATTTTCAACGTTATTGAGGGGCAGATTTTGCATTGAAAGCAGCATAGCTGGCATTCAAACACGAGTTAATTTTTGTCAGGTGGGTCATTGCTCTCGATTTTAACACAATTTAAGCTTTTGTACCGCATTATTATTTTTCCCCAAGTACCTGAAATGTGCCCAACTATGCTTCAAGATATAAGACACTGACGCAATGGCGTCGCGCTACATTGCTTTACAACCTTGACAATTGAATTGATGTGATGTTTGTTGCCTAACTTGGCACAACACACTAGCGTGTGTCTAAATTAGATAGGTCATCAGAGTGCTTTACAGTCGATCGTTATTGTCCGACAACTAGGTGAGCTCTACGAAGAATAGTTTTCTTACCTTCATCGAATAAAAAAATAACACTCCCAACTTTCAGCCATGCAGGGTCCCATAAACCGTTGATTTACGCAACCCTGCATGGATTAAAAGCTGGGAGTGGTTTTTTTTTTGGGCAAAAAAATCAATTAACTGAATATTTTATTTAAATCATTTTTTTGGATTTAAATACTTTTTTTTTCAAATGTAGGCTACTTTAAAAGTATACACCAAGTGCAGCCAACAGTAAAAAAAAAGCGCCAGTTAATAAAGGTTTAGTAAGTTCTATAAGTTCTGTAAGTTCTATACTAAAATTAGCTTCTCTGCAGTAATTAACTAATTGTTATGGATTTTTCATCTATTCAGGTAGGCCATTAAGTTTGGATTTAAACGAAAATAATATTTTGGCGTCTTTGTCTACCTGTTTCGATGTTCTGATTTAACAAATCAAATTAAGAACTCTGCAGTTTACTGTTCTGTGTAAGATATCATTACCATCTCATTGCCGCATGGTCAGATAAAGCTGTAAACGCCTTTAATAAAACTCGTCCTTCAAAGGAAAACAATGTTATGTTTCCTTAAGTTAGTCTTTAAACTTCAGTTTATACGTAGTTCTGCTACTTCCGCATCAGTTTATTTACTGTTTTTCTTAAATAATTTATTGTCAATGATTTTTGTATAATATCGAGACATCCAAGCCTAACTGTACCCATATAGATTAACGATGTGCAACGATGTACACCTTTGGGCATAAAAAATGATCGTACATTACATAATTCAGACATTTTTTAGTTATTGCACTTAAATTTGTATATGTATTGCGGTATGTTGAATTTTGAACGTGATTTTTAATATCAAAGGACAAATTTTATATGACAGTATATTACTAAAGTGAATTAGTGCGTAAAATAACCCTGATAAAATTTGAAATTCTACATTTTTGTGTCGCCTAGTAAAACGAAAAATGACAAAGCGAAAATTATGGGGTCTAGTATTTTTATGCCTTCTTTTATGTTGGCGATATGTTAAAGTTCAAACACATAGGCTACGGCAAGAAATAAAGTTTCTTGAAACAAACTGTCTGTGCCATTATGGTCGCTGACGTGCATTTATGAGTTATATTTCCCATAAAATGCATTGTGTGTAGTTAAGTTGTAAAACATAACATAACAGGGGTGTAACATTCCGTGGTAAAAAGTACTCGTGTGATTCGCTATTTTCTTCAAAACTCTTTTTGATGGAGCCATACATTATGCAAAGCAAGAAAAATAATTGTGCATTAAAAATAAAACGACCGTACGTTGTCTAGCTGGGGGGGGGGGGGGAGATTAAAGTTGCGTAAAATTTGCCCATTTCACATTTAAAAAATGTATTTACGCCACTGCTCTGTATCACGTTTTGTGGAGCTTCACTTGATTGGTATTTCTGCAACAACTAGCCTTTTAAATCATGCGAAGATGGACCAATAGAAAAAGGACTCTACTAGCCAATAAAACGGCCAACTCTGTTTTCAGTTCAGCTAACCATAAATTAAAAAAAAAATTTCCTTAATAGCCATAAATTTACACAAATTTAGAGGGGGTGGGGAGAAGCTTAAGAGTTGGGATTAGGAAATAGCATAAAAATTAGTCATTTCAGGGGATTTATTTTGTGTTATTATCTATTATTATTTTGTTTTATTTAGGTATTATTGCATTACTTTATTAATTGGAACTTTGCTACTTCTATAGCTTTTCATGCAAGTGCGATAGCCACAATTTGCAGTCGAGCTCAGAAAAAAAAAAGCCACGGACAAAAATACGTTGAATAAAGCTCGCGGAATAAAAATGTGCTGCCCCCTGCACAGAAAAAAATTGAATTGTTCTTTTTTTCTAGTTTTTTTTTTTCGTGTAGCTGTTGTTCGTTTGCCTTGGCTCGACTTTACCAGGAAGGTTCAGGAGCTTCACCGGAAAACGTACTTTTTTCTGTGCTGCTTTTATCTGGAGGTTTTTTCTTTGGCTTTTTCTTCCCGGCTTTTTTCCCCTAGATTCGTTTTAGCACCCTTGGTACGAATGGTGTGGCTGACTGGATTTCAGTTCGGAATCCGTGTAGAGGAAAAAGAAACCTCTTGGCTTGGGAAGAGACAAGCGAATGCCTGTAGGGCTTGAAGGGTGAGAAACTGGAATTTGTTGCTGGTCACTGGTGGTCCTCCCCTTGGCAACCCCGTCCCACCCTCCTTCCTTCCCTCACTCACTTGCCTCACTTACGGGCTCAGAAAACGACAGACGCGACAACTGGCGGTGTATCTTAGCGCACTAAACAGTCGGGTACGTATTTTAAACACACACGTCTTCAGCTATTTGCAGTTCCTCAGTATTCGTCATTAGAAATCCCCAATGATGATGATACACTATTCTGTTTTATTGTTTTTATTGATCACCCTGGAGTTTGTGACGATTGGAAAAGGAAATCACTTCAGTTCCAATACAAATTCCAATGTCAACTTCTTCCGAAGTGGAAGTCAGTCATCCTCTAACGCGAGATCTTATTCCCATTCAAGCAGCAATGCCACTGTTGGCAATGACACCCATTTGTACAATAATAACAGGAATGTGAATATGTTTGGACCACAGGTTGCTAACAGGTCGTTAAATTCCAACCAAGCAACTAGTACGTATGTGTTTACAGATTCAACATCTCCTTCATCACACCTTTCAGTGCAAGAACTAACTGTAGCATCAACTCCGTCACGGAACGATGTGGGGAAGGAAAAACAAAACACCACCACTGCAACAACAACAACAACGCCAGAAGCTCAAATTCATCATTCAGTACCACTAAATGACAGTGTCCCTTCAAGTTCTACTCAGAGTTCAAGAAAAAGTTCTGTTGCAGACAATAAGACCACCTCGAGAATTTCATCTTCTCCTTAGTAGAGGAGTGCCACTTCCGCAGAAAACAATTTTTGTCCAATTTCTATAAATAATTTTAAAGCATAGTTTCGGTGCTTTAAAGAAAATCACTTGTTTGGAAGGAGGGGGAATTCATTCCACCCTATCATTCCCCTCCCCCCATCAGCAATTCACGGTTTTCCCGTTTCCATTCCATCGTTCAAAGAGGTGGCCTCATTTACATGTTTGAAATCTTACATGTTTTTTTTGCTGAAACTTAATAATAATACTATTTTTGAGCTCACTTAAGCCCGTAATTTACATGGGGTTCCTCGCTCAAACTTAAAACCAGCAACTACCATTATAATGGCCTACGCAACTCCTTCTCTAATCCCCTTGTTGCCATTTAGAAAACTTGGCCTAATGGGTTGTAAATGTTCATACTGTTCAATGTATCAAAAGCAAACTTGATATATTTATGTCCTCTGATTGTTTCTACTTTTCTGAGCAGGAAAAAATAATATATGGACAGTTTGATCTGCGTGTTATTTCCTTTAGCATGCTTGCACGATATATTTTTTAAAGTATTGTGTGTTGATTGGCAAGCCTGGTGCTGTTGCCACCTTGTCGATTTTCATGTTTTTTATTGTTATGTCTTGGTTACATTAATTCTTTTTTTGTTTGTTTTTGGATATCGCCCCATTCCTTTAGGAAACTGGTGACACATGCTCTGCAAATAAGTAAATAAATTCTTTATAAAGTGCCTAGTGTATTTATAATGTGTGAGTGATCACAAATTACATAATTTTTATCCCGCATGTTATGTTGCTGTTGTAATTTTTTTTTTACCATTCCATTCCATTACTGCTCATTGTTTAGCGATTTTAGAGGATTTAAAATTTAAAATTGTTATTCAGTATTGCAAATTAATTGATTATTGTTGTCCCGTTCATCTCATTAAACAATTTTTTTGGTGTTTGTATTCTTTTTTGTCTGAATGCAATGTCAAAAGAATACAAATGCCTAATTTATCGTAATAAATTAGATATTGTGTTAATATTAACATTAGTATTATTATTCAGTTTTGAAACCCCGGATCAGGCTAAATACATGAGTTTCATCAGTGGCGTGCTCGGGGGGGGGGGTGGATTTCCCCTGCTCTTTTTGGAAGAAAATACTGTTTTTTGCCCTTATTGAAGAAAAAACGCCCTATATTCCTTTTCTGGACTGATCAATGCTGGCGAGGAGAAAGGGTCCAGAGGCCTAAAAATGGCAAAACAAAGGCCAGGAAGGCCAAGAAATGGGCAGAAAATGGTAAAAAAGAGCGAGAGCTAAAAAAAATAGAACCCTTTCCCCCGAAAAAAAACCTCAGCGTGCCCCTTAACTGAAAGTTGCCCCTGCCCTCTCGGATGTCTGTGTATGCTACTGGGTTTCATTATAGAAGTTCTTGGTCTGGCAAACCCCATAGCGAGCATCTAATAATTAGGCTTAGGAAATTATGCTGAAACTCTACCATATCAGAGACCTTCTAAATATTACGAACAAAAAAAAATTGTCTATATCGCTTGGGTGGGAAGCAATTATGTTATGGAATTAAAATATACGGATTTGATACTACCACTTTATTATTAGGGTACAGAAAACGCAGAATAGGGTCATGAGAATTTTGTGTAATAATTCTGAGTATCTTTCCACGGAAGATATTTGCAGGAACATTAAAAAATCAAACAACTTAAGAGATTTTATTGTTTTTAACAAAAAAATGTATCAGTCCTAAGTACAAGGTTAAATCGACCGTTAAGAGTAAGTATCTTCGGAAAACCTCTGTTAGGATACAAATGCCCGGTAGAAGAAATGAGTATGGTACCAATATTAGACAATTCTACATTCCAACTATTTTTAACACTCTCCCTGAAAAATTTTATAAAATTAATAGCTTTAGCGTACTGAAAAGAGAGCTGGTACACTCCTCAAGAAATTTAAGTGATGAATTTGTTATTATGTTGGTATCTTGAGGCTGTATTATTTAAAATTCTTGTGTTTTTTTGCAGTTGACTTATACATTTTTTTGATTGTAAATATAGTGTTTCTTATTTATGCTTCTGAAAGTTCTCTTAAACTGCATGTTCAAAACTGCAACTAATTTTTTTAAATACATTTTTAAAACTACATTTTTGAAACTGACATTTTAAAAACAGACAACATTTTCTATAATTTTTACTTGTTTGTCAACCACATTTTATAATTGTTTTCTTTTTATCATTATTTACTATGGATTGACCAAGGTTAACGATTGAGCTAATATTGTTTAAAATTGTAACACTTGGATTTTGTCCTTTGTGCGGCACACACAAGTTATTATTATTAATTTCACACAAATTAAGTTATTATTTTGTTATTAAACTTTTGACCTGAATAATTTTATTCTAAACCCAAATATTGTGTAATGTACGTTAGTTCAGCTGTGCAAAATTTTTGTTGGATATAATTTCTAGGGTACTGGTTGAGAATATTTTACATTTTTCGAATTAATTTTTATCCTCATTCTACTCGGAAGCTTTAACAATTTTACCATTGCAAGTTGTTCGCAATGCATTTTTTAAATTGTACATAAGTTTAGTTTTATTTTTAATCATGGTTTCAATTTGTACTTATTAACTTAATTGTATCATGTAAATAAAAATAATGTTTTTAACTGTACATATTTTTTATTTTATACGTGCATTGACGTACGGAAAAATGAACTGTTGTTATTTTGACATGTTGGTGCAAAAAGACTCCTTTGAGTTTCGTGTCAATTAATTTAAAAATTAAATTAGTATTATATTATATTATCATTATTAATATTTTATACGTAAACTAAACTATATAAGAAATGAAATGAGTAAATAAATAATTATTCTGTATACTATTTATTTATGTTAAAATGTAAATTTTGTATCATGTTGTTGCTCACACAAGTTTTCCAAAAAAAGACTTCGAGTATTGTCAACAATAAAAAAATTATTAAGAGTGTAATTTTATTGGTTCATGCTACAAACGTGTACGAAACACAGCCAGATATTATTTTACGATATGTTTTTTGTTTAAAACAAGATTATTACTTGCCAGTAAAATTTATTACAAAAAAATGTCACAGCCAAGTATTGAGTTACTTTTTTTTAGTTACCACTTCTTAAATTTAATACTTGTCTGTAGAATTCTCTTGATTGATATCTACATGTGTGGAAGGCAGGCATCTCGTTTCTTGAGTACCGTTGGGCTCCAAAGGATTCGTGTTGGTTTGAAGGAAACATTAAATAATATTACAGCTTTCTACTACCAATGAATATTGCTGAAAAGTTTTCTGCCTTACACCGACTGAATGCAAACTGTACTAGAAGTTGCAAAGTTGGATTTGCTTACTGAAACATCGTTCTTACTTTGTGTTTAGCT
>JAHWFP010053585.1:498-23843 GCA_023313725.1 Lithobius niger | reverse complement strand
GCGTGCATGCAGCGTCGGTCGAAGGAGGGAAAATTGTTGGCCACGTAGGCAACTGTTCGTCTGCGTTGAGTTTGAAGACTGTAATCCAAGTCGCTGGAACTACTGAGCAAACTTAATATTACTTCTAAGTCCAAAGTATTCTGCAATAAAATCAGATAAAAGACGGTTACTTCATAGTTACAAAAATCAATAGACAGCAAATTACACTAGCAAACTGAATTAGTGAATAAATTAGTTTAATGAATAATTTTAGTAGTTTACAAACTGTGAAAGTACGTCGTCAGATTAACAAAGTATATGTACATTTTGAATAAATAAAATTTAGTATATTTGTAGGGAAATCCAATGTATTACTGAAGGGTTTCTCCGCAGTTTAATGAGTTTTGCTAAAGCCTTTTAAAAATACAACATGTGTATACGTATAATAAATAACTTTCTTGCATATTGTATTTATTTGTAATTAATAATCAATATGAACTTCCAAGAAAATTCCAAGAACTCAATAATTAGAAAGAAATTATTTACAAAAAATATGCAACGAAACTTAACCCCATCGCCTCGTGACTGCCTGCCTCAGGGGATCGAAGACAAAACATTACGTGGGGGAAGGGGCAGGTGAGAAGCTACAGTTGCTGGCTGTCACCCTATTTATTGCGGAAGAAACTACTTTTCTAATTGTTATTTTCTCACCTTTATTAATAGTTTTATTTATTCTCATTCCGTTTTACGACTTAGGTCCATTTTATTGACTCAGACTTTTGGAGGGTGCATATCCCGAAACCCCCTAACCTCCAATTAATTTCAGCCCTGCTCTAGATAACTGAATCATGCAATCACAAAAACACTTAATAAAGTGAAGGAAAGGAATGTATTGTTCAATAATGTTTTCGCGAGTTTGGTTGTGTGATTCTCAATCACATTAGACTGACGGAGATCTACTTTCAGTCCCTTTTGTTTTATGATGTAAAATAAACTGAAGCAGTTCTACGAAAGGATAATGCAACTGATAATCATTCAACCAGATTCCCGAAAACCTAACTCAACAACGTTATTTTCTAATGCATTTTGATTGGCCGAGTTTGACTCGTGACCCTACATTAGTATAGAAACGTTTAGATCGTAAATCGTATCTTAGGTATAACAGTTAGATTTGTCAGCTGTTGAACCTCAGGTGTAAAGTCACGATACCACACCTATAAACATAAATTATTTTCCTTATGTGGTAAATCAGAAAGGCACATCGGTCTATGCTGAATCTCCATAATGGTTTATTCTATGATTATAATATAGGTAATCATCAGATAGGAGAATTTTCAAAGTGGAATGTGTAGCCGCGTAAAGAAAAAGTCAGTTTCAAGAGGATCATTACGAGAATGCAATATTTACGCTGTGAATGGAATTGTCATAGGTGTATTAAGATCTTTAAGAGATGCATTTAATTTTTTTTATAAAGTTTATTATATGTGGTGCTATCCACCTCATTATTTTCTTTGACCCTCTGTAGTACCAGTTGCTGCACTCCAAAAAGGTGCATGAATTAAACACAGATTCCGAATTGAAACACTTTTCAATAAAAACACTGTATCAAATGGTTTTTGCAACGTGACTACGAGGATCAACATTCGGCGAACAGGAAGATATTATTGGTTGGTGGCATCGCTAAAGAATGATATTATGTCAAATATGAAAAAAGAAGATCATTTTCACATTCACAGAATGTGATGAGAATGCCGGTGCGTGTACACACTGCCTGAATGCTAATCGTGGACTATCCAATTTTCATAACGGTCAGATTTGGATAGAACATAAGATTTAGCTTCGGTAGACTATTAAATCGTTGAGATATACCACTTAACCTCACAGGTAGACAGTACAGGCTGGAGTTGGTTGGATTATTGAATTCTAAAGTGCATGATTTTTTATCGTATTGAGCAGAAAATTATAGTTACACCCCATTAGGTTTATTTTAGACATATATAAAGGTGCTTAAAACGTCGTTAATGTGTTAATGCTGAACAAATTTGGAAATTACACCCATTTTTTAAAGAGTTTACGTTGCCAGTTTTTATTAACAATAGAACAATAATGCAAAAGGCAATTTAGATAATTTTATCTTCTTCATTGCAATTCTCGGCCTTGTTTGACATCTGTAAATGTAGGGAAAAAAATGAAATCTGTTTCATGGAGATGTCTTGACAATTAAACATATTTCTTACATTTTCTGCATTTTTTTGGGCCTTCCTGGCAATATATAAAATTAAATAAACACAGCAACACAACATTTCGGTCTCAAATGAAGATATCAAGTGAAAATAAGTAATTGTTTATAGCAGGGGAAGAGAGGTATTGTATTAACTCTATTTATGTATCTTTTTTGTCTTTATTTAATATTATATTAAGCACATTTTACGTTTCATTCTATCAGTAGCTAGTGATGAATCATTTGCTGTTTTATTTCTTCCTAACTACCGGCAATAATTCTTAATTGTTTACTTCCAACTTATCTTCACAGAAAAGTATACCATTGATATCGCAAGGAAAAATTAGTTTAGTAGGCCTGCTAAGATGAAAAACGATTTACTCAACTCAAACAAGTCTTTCCAGTTGTCAATCGATTTTCTTGTCAGGTGTAGTAATAGTCGTCCGTTCTACTACACCTATTTCCGTCGATCGTAATTTCGACAAATTAGGTGTAATAGAATATACGACTATTCTACGCATGACAAGAAAATGAAAGATAGTATTGAAAACTGGAATGACTTGCTGGAAATGCGTAAAATCGTCTGTCGACTAAAATTCATACATTTTTTTAGGCATTTATGAATATAAAACGTGCTCAAGTTAAGGAAGACTTAGAGAAAATATCCGAAAATGCGTGATGAATAATAAGCTCAAGCAGCCCTGCAAATTATTATATAAAACCAAAATTTTCCAATAAATTAACTAATTAAACACAGTATGCCATTTCAGTAACAAGGAAAACGTACACGGACCTCTCACACTTACCAATGCTTCGAAAATAACTAGACTACCAAGCACTTCAAAGTTATAAAAATAATGCCTTCCATGGGTAATATGTTTGTTATTATTCAGTAATCGCTGTTTTCCCTGTCAGGTGATATTTGTTATTAACATAGTCTGTTGGTGGGAATTCCATAACTCACAAAAAGAGTAATTGTCTGAGCAATCGCGTTGTATAAATTTCTTTCCTACTCGGATAAACCACACGTTCCTAAATACACTTCCTTTTCAATACTGCAAACCCAGACAGTAGAATAAAGCCACATGAAAAAATGTTATGAATGCTCGTTGGGCATTCGTAATGATTCACTGACTGCTGAGTTATACACATTTCGCTATATCATTTCCTGGAGGGAACAAAGTCGGGACAAAGTCTGGCAATTGTACTTCTATGCTTTCAATGTAATAATAAATTACGTTGGAATTCCCAGTGCTTCGTTTTATTGATGTTCTTCATTATATAAAGAAATTCCCTGAAGGGGCAAGCATTAACTTATAGCAACGTGAGATCTACTCTACATCAATTTACTAAAAGAGGAGTAAGTACATCATTTTTATGACATCTTAAATTTTTGATTTTCCAAAAGCCGCTAAGTAATACAATGATTTTTTTTATTTATATACTTAAATTTATAATTTAAGAAGGTTATCACACAGCTTATAAGGAGTTTCTTTACGAATGAGGAGAATTGGATACTACCCAGCGTAAAATGGTGGTTGGGGTACCCCATCCTCCTATTTTAAACTAAAGAGTCTGTGCTAGAGTATGACAGATTAGCCTAAAGCACCAATTTGGAGAAATTTTTTATGTCATAAAAGCCCAACATTTTAATGTGAGAATATACTTCAAAATTTTATAACAATAATTAACCAATGGGAAGCCAATAAACTGCGACCACAAGCCAATCACGCCTCCTTAACAGCGATTAAACGACCACACGGTATTTTATCAGATTAAACGATCGGCGTCACCCCTCCATCTTGAATTAACGTTCGACTCGTCTTGTACTGCGGCTTACGCCGCATAAATTAAAGTATGAAAGAACTGCATTTTGCAGGTCTAAATCAATTTCTAAGCGTATACGACGTACCTGACAGTCAAGTGTCACATTATTTAACATCTCGGCGATGTACGTTTAATCTTTAGTTACAATAGTAACAGAAGTCAGCTGCCCACCGAAGTGCGTTACACCGTTCTGGTTAGGCCTATCGCCAATACTATGAGAAGCATGGCGATCGAGGCAACCCCAGTGCGGTACTGGATTTAACCGAAAATAGTAGAAATAAATTAATAACAATTATCGTAAAACTTAGTATTGTTACGGATCATAATCTATTTTAAATCTATGAGCAACACTTTGATCAAAAATAAAACACGTATTTACTTCTATTTGAAGCGTTCTAACAGTTGTCTGCTTTCACGGGGAATTACTTTCGGTTTCGCTTAAGTTCGTGATAGATCGTTGGGGGAAACAAAATTACATTATTTATGAAGACTACAGTAGAAAATAGGATTCCTACAGATACTAAACGAACCAGTGAGTGCATGTGGCAACAATTTGTACACTTTTATCATTTCGTGCAAACAAGAATTGTGAAATGAAGCGAGAAACCAATGCGGTACAACTAGGCCGTGTTGTGCAAGTTGAAGTTTCATTTTAAACTTGATGTTTAAGGAAGGCGGTATATTCTCGTTTCAAATATAACTCGAGCGTAGTTTAAGTATCGATAAATTTTCTCAACCACTCGTTACATTCCCAAGCTGATAAATACACCTCGCGCAAGCGCTCGGTATTTTTTCAGCTTCGGAATGTAATTCTTGGTTGAGAAAATTTATCGATAAAAAACTACGCTCTCGTTATATCATTACTGATAAAAGCCGTATTTTTTATGTGACAATAGCTCAGTCGGCTTAATATATGTTTTGTTGATCTAAGAACGATTTATGGCGTAATCTTTCCGTAAAAAAATTGATAGTGGTAACGACAGAAACAGGATGGAAACACACTCCATGACCACAGGCAGTAGGACATGATGATGTAATCTTCCAATAACAACAACAAAAAGTGTAAGTTCAGAATTTACCCCAGTGATCTAAAGTGCTTCTGTCAAAAGTTGGTAGCATGATGTTCATCTGCGACCATCTATACGATATATCAATATTTGAAATATATTTAGCTTACTTTCACTTTGGACCATTCTACTGCAAATTACGAAAACTTTGATTTTAATAAATTATAGACAAATCTGACTAATTTTAAGAGACGTGACCGTTAATGCTAGATGTAATTGTTACCAAATGTGATGATGAATCCAACTTTTTTTTTAACTTATTGATCACTTTAGCGGTAACAGTTTCTAATGCTATCGAATTCTGTAGGTGTAGAATTATGTAGATTCTACTGTAGAAGCAAGGAAAATTCAATTTTCCACACCGTACACTGACGTCCAGACACTAAATATTTGACTCTATTTCAAATATCTGTTCAATATGGATGATGATGAACTTAAACGTAACAAATATCAATTAATAAAATTGTGTCGTCTGCTGCTATCAACAATTTTTCGTGTGTATTAACTTTATCATAAATTTGTCTGTGAATTTATAAACAATTTTACGTCCTTTTTAATATTTGCGAAACAGTTTGTTACGTGATATTACAATACTTAAAGACGCTTCTGAAATATCCTGGAATGTAAAGCACTTAGGAAAGCGTTACTGAAAATTGCCTCAAATTATAATTATGAAGAAAGTATCGTATTATCGAAGAGGGTATGTGCCAAAAAGCGATTAAAAATATTTACTGAATAGAGATGACGTCACTCTTTTCTAAAACTGGCATTTTCACACGGATAACCTGACAACACACATGCTTCCCATTGGTTAATTTTGATAACCAGAACTTTTACGTTGCTTTAGGAGCTCATAAAAAAATTATGAATTATGAAAATTATGAATTATCATCCATTATGAACGACTGATGTTGAACAATACTTTTGATAAATTTTTTTGCACTACAAAATTCATCACCTTTAGAAGATTTTGTTTAATATTCAGTTTTCCTGTGATTTGCCGAATAAATCGATTAGTGGGTAGACATGGAGATTGTGATGCAGGCTCGAGTCTAGGTAATAGGATTTTATTTGAATGTACTACTTTCAAACTAGATTGCATAGATTCATTCTGAATTCTTCACTACCTATTCTTCACGTACTCCTTCCATATAAAAGTGACACCCTACGAATTTTACACTGACCAAAAAACAGACAGGTTGGGATCCAATCACATTCGAATGCTCGCGGTCGCCCTCTCCTAAAACCCTCAATTTCATTTTCTATTTATGAATTTTGTGTGATTTACACATTTTTTTGAAACATTACAAACATGAAGGTTTATTTAATTATCCACGTGTACGAATTAACTTTATTCTTTCTTTTTCTTCAATAGATATCTACAAAAATGAAGCTTGCTACTTTTTGCCTATTCTTCCTGCTTGTTTCCGTTCTGTGCTTATCTACAGCCTGGGCGCAGGGCACTAATGGCGGGCAATCCAATACAAATACCAATACGAATACGAACATCAACTACAACTGGTTTGGGCAAGGTGGTACTCCACCTCCACCACCAAGTGGAGGAAGATGAACTTGAATAGCCTATGAGATAAAATAGGATTGTAAAAGAAACGTTTGTGTCTGTTGTTTTTGTGAACTCTCTGTGAAGTAGCTGTAAATATTATTTGTAATAAATTTATTTTGTAATAAGAGTATGGTAACTAATTGATTTTTTACTTACTGCCTACAAGCCCAACATTTTTCGAATATGTCTTTTTTTTTTTAATGATAGGTATACATTAACAGTTATTAGGTCATAAAAAACAAACATTGAGGTATATATTGCCAGGCACGTCTTTCTAGACAGCCTATACAGTGTCAATAATTTTAATTATAAAGTATGCCAACTCTTAACTCTGAATACAACACTTTTTTTTTATATTGTTGCATTGGGAATTGCGCGGAATTTACTCTTTATGCTTGTCATTATTTTTTAGACGGCGTTAGGACATTTTTTGTGACGTTCCTGTAGATATGCTCTATTATTATAGTTTTTAAGCAACAGGCGTTTCCGTACTGTTTTTACTTGAAAAAGGTTAGCACAAAAATAAAAATCTGTTCAAACCGAGATAACTCAAGCTTACCTCACATTTACTAAGGTAAGACTCAGTGAGAGGGTTAGGACGAGAAACTTGGTGGCAGCCACCTTGGTTTTGATATCAACACTTTCAGTAGCGAAATCATAGTGGATTCTTTTACCTTTACGATGTTACTATATGTTATCAGCTATTATGGCAGTTAATAGATTTTACCATTGATTGTTACTGATTTTGAGTTTTTTGAAAATTTGTTCGTTTTGTATTTTAATGCAGTTCTTGTGACGGCATAAATCGTATAATGTGATTCTTTATTCTTACCCACCTAAAAACAATGAACGATTGATTTGACGATAGCTGGCATGGTCCCACAGTGCTGAATTTAAGGGCAGTGCAAAGGGTTTGTGGCACCCCAAACCAAGAAGCATAGGACCCAAAATTCTCGAGGCTGGGGCACAAAAAGTAAAAAAAATCACTCTTGTTTTTTCGGATTTGCGAGTCACTTTACCCAGAAAATTGTTTACTTCTTTATTAAGGAGCCATCATTATGCTCTTCTACCCATCATTGGAAAAAGTTAGTTGCGGCACTGTGGTTCCATCGTTTCTTGAACCTGCATTACAGGTGACTGCAGTCTCTGCAGTTAAAACCTAACCACCTGTCAAACCATAAAATAAACTTATTGGGAGATAGTAGGCACCGAGTACCACGCAATATCATGGGATGACCACAGCTTGGAATTGACTAAACCACATAGTAGTTTGTTGAATGAGCTGGATACCAAATTTCTGCCAAATCGACCTCGTAAATTAATTTATCTGAGAGGAATTAGGAATAAGTCATTATACTAATAAACCAGATGACATCGACAATGTTTTGGATGCTTTTCGTATGTAAATCGTTTGCCCACACCACTAAGAAAAGATCGCACACTGTCGTATATGGATTACGCCTTGGTTACACACTTGACGCCAACAGTATATGACTGTGTAGCAAGGGGCAGCTAGCTTGTGGCAGCAATACTAAACCATTGAAGGCCAATAACTTGACCCTGATGGGCGAAGTTCTTCTAGGGCTAACGCTCAAACTGGTTTTATAATGTGGTTTCCAGATGATTTAACAATGCACTTTCCAAATTCCCGAAACGTGTAAACTCTTATTGATTGATTCCAGTAATAGTGGCCGCCAATGGATTATGTCAGCATTGGTATCATCCAGTATTATCCGAATTGGATCTGAATGGGCAACAGAAATACATGCCGAAACCGATACTGCATTTTGATTTAGTGCAGTGCTCTAAATAGCTTCAAAAACTAAAATTTTCTATAACTTTGGAACTTTGTTGCATTTTAACATCAAATTATAACAGTATTTTAATGGATAGCGTATAATTACAGGTTATATAAGGCTAAATTGTAATTAATGATGTAAACAAACTAGCAGACTACGCAACAACCAAATAAATATATATTTAAAAAAACAGTACTACGTTAAAGGTTCCTTTAAACTTTAGTTTAATATTTGTTTTCTGCCAATAGTAGCAGTGAACCAAATTGGTATTAGAGATCCTCAAGAAAATAAATTAAATAAATAAAAAATACTCAAATGGTCAAACCATGGTAAAATAAATACAAGTAGTAAACTGCAGACTGCAGACTGCTTGCTTCGTTTACATGGTAAAATGTTTCAAATGGGTTCTGTTTGACTCCCCATTGAGATGAGAATCTTTTTCACATTTTCTAGAATTGAACTGGTGACAGGATGAAGTTGATGTCACAATCGTATTGCAAAAGCATTTAACCAGTTGGCACAGCTCGTAGTTTTTTATTTATAAATATTTGAAAAAATATATTTCAACATCGTGAGCTGACATAAAGGCGTGTACAAGACAGTCACCTCTATCAGCTGTATTCAAGTACCAACGCTGTAAATTTTCGACAGCTCCCTCAAACTATGTTTTTTAAGGCTTATAGAATTTGTTCCATTAAATAAACCTAATGCATCTGCTGTTACTGATACTTCAGTAACGTTCGACATTGCGCTGACTCATCTGTATAAGCTGCTTCAGACATATCTGCATGATAATAATAATAATAATCTACATAATAATTCTGGATGACGGGCGAAGATAAAGGGCGACTAATTAGAAAAGGAAAATAATCTAACAATTCTTGGTCTACGTGCTAAGGAGTTAAAACTATCGTCTAAACCGTTGATTGTTCATGGGTAAAATGAAAGAATCTGTGCAGTGTGGTTCAGTGTGGTTACACTGTGCGAAGCAGAGTTACTTTGCGTTAGTACTGTGTTGGTGCTGGTTATGACTGGTTGGTACTGTGTTGGTAGTTATTGTTAGTCGGTACTTTTAGTTGGTACTGTGGTGGTTGTTTTTCGGAGAAGTGGAGTACCATGATGTGCGATCTGTTTTGTGGGTAATGATGTAATTAGAATTAGAGTCGGAGTGCATGGCTGCGGGCCGTAAAGGATAATGACCGAAAACTGCGGGCATTCCTAAACAATGCCCGAGGGCGCGCAGCGTCCTGAGAGCCATTGTTTAGGAATGCACAAGGTTTTCGGTCATTATCTGACTTAATGCCCGTTACGGCGAAGAGCTCGTTCCCATTGTCGGCTATTGTTGGCAGACGTTCTATGCTTTGAAAGAACGTGGTATTGTTACTGTCTTGAAATAACGGGCCATTGTTTTACATTATTAGTAAAGATTCGACAATAATTGAACGTGTTGTGGGAAACTAAAATTCTTGGTAGGCTACTGATGATCAAAATGCCTTTATCGTATTCCGTGTTTGTGCTTTTCGATGTGCATGTTTGTGCGTTGCGGGGCAAAAATCAGGATAGAACTTTAACACAAAGACAACAAGCTTTTGGCAGGTCAAATGAAATTGGGCGAGAATACCTTGAATACATATTAAACGTTTCAAAAATAAATCAACTTGGGTTAAAACATATAAAAGGAAAGAAGAAAACAAGCCAAACAGCTATGTGATCTAGGGACGAACTGAGTTGCTAGTTTGAATCCGGGTCATGCCATTCCACAGGTGGCTTACTGCACTACGTTAATTCCAGTGTATTATTTTTGCTGTTTGGCTTGTTTTCCTCTTTCCTTCATTTAATTTACAGGAAGTTGTGCTTATTTATTTAAAACATATAAAAATGCAACCGAAGAGAGTCAAAGCATTTTCTCTTTCCGACAATCCTTCTCGTTGTCCTAGCAACGTGCACAGACTGTACCAAGTACAGACTGAGGTTGTGTATTTTTGCCCCAAAAAGAAATACAGTAATAACATTTTGTAATACTACTGCCCCGTGGGTAAAAATGTTCCAGGCAACATCATCAAAAATGTTGCAACAGATGTCAATTGCTAAGTTGGATGGATAATTAAGCAATCACAACATTCGTGTCAGCAACAACTTTGTATCGACCCAACGTAGAAGAGCAGCTCATTGTGAAAACAACTGGCCACCGTAACTTGAAATCCTTACAACAGTACAAGGAAGTAGCCGTGGTATAATGCAAGCAAATACCATCGGTATTTTGAACATCGTAGCAAATGTATCAGGCCGGAGTGTTACAAATGAAAACCCGGTTAAACATTTGGTGATTAAAAACTGTAACCATTTTACAATCATTACGTAATCTTTTATAAATGTAACGGCATTGTAATGTAGTGCTTTGCTACTTCATAGGTGTTTTTTGTTTTGTTTTGTTAAAATAAGCTGTTTTTCAAATCCCGGGCATTCCCTAGGGAATGCCCGCACTTTCCCCGCCTTCAGATGAAAGTGCGGGCTTTCCCGGCAACAATGGGTTTTTGCATTGTTGCGTATTGTTTCAGCTGGGCTTTCCTTCGCCGAAAAGGGCATTAAGTGACTCTTAATAAACAAATCGAATCGAAAGAATCTGTGTTTCAACTAAACGCATTAGCACGGCCGGCAGGCAGTGCTTATTAGAGTTCGTTTGCGTACGAAAATTTCAGAAAATTGGACAGGAGGAGGCGGCGGAGCGGCTAACAATGTCAAAATGTTACAATGCTGCAACATGTAACAATAGGGTAACAATAGGGCACAATATTGTATTATAGCTCACTGGAACAAGATGCAACGATGGCTGGGTGCCGGAAACTAACATTGTCGTTGTTTGAGCTAGCTACCTCGTTGTGGAGAACCAAAATTAAATGGTCTTGATTTTTCCTTAAATCTTCAAGTTTTAAACCGTACGGTGCGAAGGCTTAAATGCTGAGGCCTACAATTGGGCGGCCGACCTGACTGAATGACGTATTTACTTTTTCAATGTGAGCTTTGGGAAGCCAGTTGAATTGTTTCGGCGATTGTTGCCACGATACTGAAACAATCCAGAATCAACTACTCATCGAGATGACGCATGCTAAATCCAGTATTACGCTAATGTGTTGCCATGAAATAATAATCATGGGACAAACCTTCGGCGGAACCTAAACATAAGTATCCATTTCTAATGTTCCGTTCTTTCGAAAACAAAAATCGGAGGGCAGTGGACACATACAAAATGGAAGCGAAAAAAAGCCAACTAATTAACTGAGCAAAAAAGGCTTCGTCGTTTAGAAAAAAAAAACATTAGAGCTCGTATCCCCATACTCACAGCCCTGAAGGTACACGAATAAAAACGGATTAGTTCACTCGAACGCGATGAACTATAATTTGAACTCTAATTCGCAAAACGTAAACCCACAAACACACACAAAATAGACGCCATAAACAGAAAAACGCTACAAAATTGAAAGATAAAAATGCATACACAAAATGAACACAAATTATAGTTCGTTGCGTTCGCGTGAACTCTAATCCGTTTTTATTCGTGTACCTTCAGGGCTGTGAGTATGGGGATACGAGCTTTAATGTGTTTTTTTCTAATCGGGGAAGCCGTTTTTTGCTCAGTTAATATACAGTAGTTTTACTTCGCAGACGAGGGCTTGCACAGCTCAGCTGAATTGTTTAAAAGTGGACTGCAGAGCACGAGGCTTATCATTGCTACCTTGCAAATAGGTCGACAACAATAAGACTCTGCAAATAAAAACAAAACAAAACAATATTTGGTATTTTGTTGAAAGTTTAGGTAAAGTTTAGAGTTGGAGTAGGTAACGTAAGGGCTCGAAGACTCCGGTAAGAAACATAAATAAATAAAAATAAATAAATAAATAAATAAATAAAAACAATAGTGAGGCATAGTTTTGCCGCCGATTTATTTTCTTCCAATCGCAGAAAAGAAAAACACTAAAGCGTCGAGCCAATGGTTTCAACTTTGTTCTACAAAAGCGTATTTATTTATTTCCTACAGAAATATTTAAATGTCAATGCCTAGAGACCGAGTTCGGAAAGGGGTTACGGCTGCGTCGCGCCCAGGGTCGCTGATTCAGTGAGCGAAGCGAAATATGATTGACGAAGCAATCACTGATGGAACACGAGGCTTATCATTGCAACAATAGGATTCTGGAATTGAAAACAAAACACTGGCAAGACCACAACAGTAAGTAGAAGTAAGAATATAAAAATTACTTCAATCGCTTTTCGGTTGGTTTCGTTGCCAACTGTTGTCCAACTATTCTGGGAAAATGACACTGACGAAGATAACTGCTGAAAGCGCACTAAAATAATCACTACAGAGAAGAAAACGTTGGATAACGAGACGACTCTGGAAATGGCAGAATCTGTAGAGAAGAAAGCGTCGTGTAAGTTGTTTTGTTGTTTGTTTCGTTTGTTGTTTTCATTGGTTAACACATCGAGCAGTTGTTTGTTCAGTAGTTTTGTGCGGCTGATTTCGTTGCCATCCTGCCTTCTTGGTTTTTAATCGTCGTAATTGGTATTCATTTCCAATATTGTAGAACAGTTGGTTACTACGTTGAACAAACAACACCGTTTCTAGAAAACCAAGCGAAGATAAAAACACGCATTTTAAGAGTCAAACTTGCTAGCGAACAATGTCAAAAATAAACCCCGTAACAAAAAACATAAAAAAATTAGAAGCAAAGATTAAAGATCAAGAAACAAAACTACCGAAGTACGCTACTCTATGTGAAAACATCCAAAACCTAGAAAAAAAATTATTAAAACAAGAGAAAGCATTACGAGAATACAAATGGGAAGCAGAGGAGCAAAATTCGTGTTAAGACTCGCAGATGTTACGTGAAGAAAATAAGTAAAATGATGATGATGGTGATGATGATGATCGTTGACAAAATAAACAGCGATTGTTAGGAATAAACAAATATATGAAAACATACATGTGTCGTTATAGCTGTGATTTAACTTTGGGTTAATGGGTGGGAGTTCGTGTTCACTTCTGTGTGCACTTAGACTTGTGATCGGTGAGGGGAGGGGGTTTGCGGAGGAGAAGCACTACTAATGGAATGCTTTTGGCAGTTGCCGTAATACTTTTGGCACAAACCAAACCAGCAGAAGACTACTCATTACAAGAGACTACTCATATTTGCCGAATTAATACAGGTTTGCTTCTTGGGGCCGAAATACTTAACGATTCAAGCAAATATTTCCGAGCAGTTAGATGTGTGATTGCTGTGGGGAGGGGGGAATGTCACTTCTAATGCAATGCAAATAAATGCGTTTGTTAGCCAGTGTGCGCAAAAAAATGGATTGACGAAACTTTATTCGGTGAAACACATGGGCAACTGAACCAAACCGTATCAGTGTTGCAAACGGTGCATTTAACACCACCTGTGCATAGCAAGGGCTTCTTCTAGTAACGCTATAATAAATAAATAAAGAAAAAATAATATTTTTTTTTTTTTTTTGTAAATTGAAGGTAAGTCTGTATTTAACTGAACAACAACCAAGTTATCGACTCGGAGCTGCTGCAACGTAGTGTGTCAGGTTTTTTCCCCTAAACTGCAAATTTATTTCTCTGAAACATTTAATTTTTCTTTATAAAAACGCACAAAATACAATGTAAAAGATGAATACACACTCGCTTAGTAGCGGGGGGGGGGGCGGATTGTGGCTTGATGGCACGTCAAAATCAAGGTCATTAGCACCAACCTCAGTCACAGTGAAGTGTTCTGGGTTGTTGCCACTGCGCCACACATTACAGAGGTGTTAAACAAAGCCCAAATGTAGGTCTTATCATACATCTGTACCTGCTGCAAGAATTAAAAACCCCAGTCAGGACGACAGACTTATCGCCCACTCGACGCGCTAAATCTCGCGGAGATGGAAATGGCAACGAACACTTTCAAGACATTGACAATCAACAAAGTAAGTTACTGACCATAAGTGGTCGTCGGCACCAATTACATACAAGGTGGATAAACCCCCCCTCAAAAGGAAGCAATGAGAAAGTTTGGAAACGTGGAATCTGTCTTCAAAACATACTACCAGGGGTAGCATAAATATAAGAGTACGTGTATATAATGCGCTCCTGATACTACATATTCAATGAAAATGACTGCAAAGAGTTCTGCCCAGCAGAGAGCGTTGAACTGTAGACCTGCCTGTTAGACAGTAGACACACTAGCCTGGAACATCACCGAGTTAAGCGACGTAATTTTAAACTCCAGGAAAGTGATAATGGAGAACAATTTTCTGATCCCCCACCCTAACCTGCCTTGAATTTTCAGCCAAATAGCATAGACCGTAACAGATTTACGTACATCATGCGTTAGATGAGGTACTGATTCAAAAACCGTTTCCGTCCTTTTTCTTTTAATCCCTTCAGCTATACACAATCTAAAAGAAACTAATGTTTGTGCAAATGAGCTAGCTCAATTTTGAACTTTTCTGTACATTTTAAAACTTAGTAGAAACAGTTTAGTATTAATGCAACCCCTAGAATTCAAATCTACGATCATGCGAGGGGCAAAAGTAGGTCCCATAGGTGCCGGAGGAGCCTTAGAAATCATTCATAGAACCCTGATCGATATGTGTTCAGGGATTTTCCAGAGTCCTCTCTCCTGGATCCATCAAGGAGAAAGCTGGACTCAGGGTTCAGGCAGCAAGACAACCTAGTGTTGTCATTTTAATAACTATTGTTTTCCACAGAACAGTTTCATAGATGGGAAGGAAAAAACAGCTTGATTATTGACTCAATGACTCACGACGCGTATACCCTCAACCCACTGGTTCATGGTCCATGAGCCACTGATAGATTACGACTCAGTGAACTAAATTCACTCACCGACCAATTTGACTAACCAACTCATGATTGCACACTATAACCGACTTTCAAATCTTTACTCAGTGTGACTTGCTTGACCAAGTTTTACCCACCTAATATGTTATGGAACTTTATCCCAAATATTTTCAAGATATGGACACTTAACGGGGGAAAAAATTATGTATTAAAATTGTATGTCTTTCGTTGCTTCTTTGTATAGCCCTGTCATTGCTATCTAGTCTAAAGACACTCTATAGTGACCCAGCTTCGTCTCCACACAATTGTGTACAGGCAGCACGTATTTTGTGTATTTTGTGAGTCATTGATATGTACTATCAGGGCACAGGGCATTCCTTGTGGTTTGGCTTTTTTCGTGGTTTATTGATTTTAGTTCACACCATGTGAAGCCAGTATTCAAGCTACAGTGTTACATTGTTTTTATAGTTTGACCTGTAATTTTTTATTTTTGCTGCAATATTTTATCGGTTCGCAGGCTTATATGGTAAGCCATAATACAAGAAAATTTAGAAATTGTTTATTTTTTTTTGCAAAATTGAATCACTGGCTTAAAAGTTGATTTATTAGTGGGATAAATTCATTTTTTGATGCTTTGGGTCTGGCTTCCGACGTTTTTTTCGATAGCATGACTATAACCTACTTTTAACGCTTGACTTAGTCATACGTCAGTCAGTAGTATATGTCACGGGGTCAATTTTGTTCAGTAGAAAAAGGACCAAATTAGGTAAAATTTGATCAATTGACCGACTCAAAAATATGACCTATTCTATCTCTGGTCAGTTTAATTGTATACTAAAAATATTTTTTAAAACGTTTTCCTTTATCGTGTTTACAACTGTATTGAAAAACAATGCTCTTTACGTACCTATGCCATATTTGTTGTCTTTTTTCCCCAGTATGTCTGAGAGCGTACAGTTTTTAACCAGTTGGCCAAGTTTTACCGTCATTAAAATTTTTTGTTATTGAGAAGACATTATTAAATTTTTGTCTGCCTTATAGAAAATGCATGCTATTTAAGTAAAATGACATAATATTATGATCCAGGCTTCTTACATTTTGTCCATTTCTATGGCTTACTTCATGTGACATGATGAATTCGATAACGGCACATATTTCATCGCGAGTGGACCTTCTTTACGGAAGGGACAATGCTGAGCAGAAGATCAGACGATCAATAAATTAGTTCCACGGCATTTTAATTGTGTTGCTTTAAAAACTTTGGTCTAATATCACACCCATTCATTACTGTTTCCTCCATGTGGGCAGTTTTAACCTGACTTTTTATTTTATTCACTAACAATGGTAGGTTAGTTAGGTACATAAAAATTAAATATTCAAAACTCTGGATTTAGGCTACAGCTTGCATCTCCAGCGTGAAGGCAGGCTGCAGAATGGGTGGAACAATGGCAACCTAAAACAAGCCATTCCTGTGGGAGTAAATCTCTTAAGCTTAAATTTGCAGTTGCTGGAGCTTCTGCAGTTTAGAAAAAGATAAGTATTTTCTTTTCCGATTAAAGACGCCAACGGTTATTTCGCAATGTGACAAAAATAAATTAGCAGTACTTTCCGCCATGGTCTGCACGTTATTACTGTAGGCTACACCACACGAAGCGACCCACGAAGAAAGGAGCACAACAAAAGGAACATTCAGTTAAAAGCTGCTGTACACGCAGGTGGGGCAGGCGTTCAGCATAATGAAGTGAACAGTGAACAGCAAGGCACCATTTAGTGAGGTACTTCTGACAAATTTCAAGACGATTAAGAGTTTAAAGGATGTAAGGGTGGAGGATTAAAGAACACTAAAAAAAAGGGTGAGAAAGATGGTTTTAAACAGAATAAAAAAAAACAGAGATATAGTAAGATGAGCAGTGAAACGCTTAAGAACACAGTGTGTCTTGCGAAAGATTTTAGATTTGACATTGTCCGCATCGTTTAAGTTGAGGTTATTATTAACAAAAAAATCCACTATTTTTATCACTATTGCAATAGGCTAGTAACTGTTTTATTCTGGCTCAGTTACTGTATTTGCATTTAAGAATCTCATCAGTAAAAACTAGGGTCTTTTTTATGGCCTACTGCAGACATTATTTAACCCATCCTACTTTCTCTAGTAGACAAGACCCACAACGACTTTCATAAGCTATACCTGCACAGCTTAACTTTAGTTCCTGCATTGGGAAATCCCTTGCCCATGCTAAGAGACTACGGTAGATAAACAAAAAGAAACATTCAATTTTTTATTTTCTGTTAATGCTTGCTACATGGTTAGACGAATACCCCAACACAAAAAATTAACGTATGTTGGATTTGGTTCTTGTGTACTCCAGCAACATTGCACTCATTTTGCGATACAGTGAAGTATTTTTCAATAAAAAATATTAAGTTACTGTACTAAAATAGGCAAAATGATTTAAAGCAATGATTAAAAAAATTTCAGTGATTTTAAATCAGGCTGATTTTAATCATACAATTCTGAATGTCACCGTGACAAATAGATAGCGAACTGGGAAGCGTCAAACGTTTCTAATCGAGTTATATTCAGTTTGGGTATTTTTTTTGTTCATCTGCATACTTACATCATAATATAAATACTCAGATTTGACTGCATATTTAAATTTAATAGAATATTTAAATAGTCATCTTAGATATGGTATTGAAGTGTATGGTTTTGCTTCTTCAACCCTTATTGATTGGCTACAAAAGGTACATAATAAAATTTTAAAGGTTCTTTTCAGAAAACATAACCACTACAAATCTACTAAAGAATTATACAAGAAACACAGAATTTTAAATGTAACTAAATTGAGAAACTTTATTATTATACATAAAAAATTACTTTTGCAACGATTTAAAAATTAAAGATGAATTTAAAATGGGTTTCCTTCGCGATAAAACATTAAGGTTCCATATTCCACTAATTAAAAATAATTATGGCTCAAAAACTAAAGATCATTACATTCCAACAATTTTCAATTTAATTCCATCAAAATTACTAGATTTAACTCAGTACACTTCAATCAAACACAAAATAAAATAATGGCTAATTAACAACTAAGGTATAGTTTTATTTTTTAATTATTGTTTTTTTTTCTGTGTCTGTGATTATTATTATTGTTATATTTTTTACCATATACTGTGTGATTTAATTTTGTTGTATAGATTTTTCTTTATCTTGAATGTGAAATTGTCTAAATGTGTAGCCAAACAAGGACTTTTATAGACCTTTGGCAACACTTGAATAAAGGTTATTATTATTATTATTATTGCTTACTTGAGTTAGCGCCTGTTTATTCAAATAGTTAAGTATAAATTTAACTGCATATTTAAAAAGAAAATCCCTTGCAAAATGGCGTGTTATGTTGTTGATTAGCCTTTTTCCAAACAGACAAATAGTAAATGCGTAAACTCAGTTATGGTGTTAAATGTAACAATTTTATTAATGAATTCTATTAACATGATGAAATTATGTAATTACAACGAGAAAGGTATGGAATAATACAAAAATGAGAGTTGAATGAAATCCGAAATCTTCCTCGTAATTTATCGTTTTCCGCCTTGACTTGCTGCAGGAGGAGGAGGGGGATTTCCTCCTTGTCCAAATACATTGTAATTTATATTGGTATTTGTATTCGTATTCGTATTAGTATTCGAATTGGACTGTCCACCAGTATTGTCTTGGGCCAACGATGTAGTGAAGCACGCTGATGCCACAAATAGAACTACTAGGATTAACAAGCAGATCTTCATTTTGGTTGTCGTTCAGATGTGTGAGAGTCCTGAAAAGAATACAGGAGATTTATCAATTAATGCTGAAGAACAAAAACGAAGATGTAAAGAATAGAAATAGAAGAAAGAAGTAAAAATTCATGTAGGAATTTTAAGAAATCACTGTAAATTTTTATAGTTTTACATTGGTCTATCACAGGGACCACCTGGAAAACCGGGAAAACCGGGAAAATTCAGGGAATTTATCAAGTCTGGAAAAATCAGGGAATTTATCAAGTCTGGAAAATTCAGGGAAACATCAGAGAATTTGATAAATATACACTGAAAGTCAGGGAATTTGAAAATTTTCCAGAAGGTTTCCTTCACCTATAAAGAAAAGCTAATTCGGATTTAATTTTTTACTTCGAAAACTTTCACTTTATTTCAATTTAAACTTCATGTCCTCTTTGTTTCATTTCTGATAAATTGAAAACTCCTTAGACCTAAATAATGCCTAAACTAAGTGCATTTCTTGTTTTCTTCAGATTATGGCCTTTTCCTACTGTTTACCAATACCTTTCAGGGCAGTGCAATGTTTCATTTAGCAAAACAGTGCAATTTTTAATTCTGTTCTGCACCTTCCTTCGACCAAAAAAAAATCGGGAAAAAAGTGTCAGTATTGGTTTGGAAAATCTGGAAAAATCAGGGAATTTCATCAAGAGCTTTTGAACGCCATCATGATCAACATCGAAAAAGTTTTTCAGATTCAAATTATCACAAAATTTCTAAACGTTTGCTGTATAAAATCATATTTTGCAAAAACAGTGTATAACTACCCCCTGTTCAGTGAAAATTTAGTTAACTAAAATACGGATGCAAACCTATTTACGTTGCCTTTTGGACTTATATGTCAGATTACTTGAGACCAATTTCAAGCCCATTGGCTTTCCGTACTGTTTAATTAACTGTTGGACAGTAATAAACAAACAGTTTTGAGTTTAAGGTGCTGTAAGTTCGTCGTTACGGCTTAACCTCGTAAAATATTAACAACCATTTGTAGAAAAGTGGGGTAATTCTAGGTTAAAATGTATATCCCTAATATCTGCTTGTAGCATGAGGACAGCAAAAACAGAATAAAAAACTGATAACTGCTCTTTAAACCATAAATGTTAGAAACATGGTTAACCTAATTTGAAAGATTGTTCAAGTTTTTGCTAAGAAAAACCACCGTTTCGTCTCATATACTAGGTACAATATTCTACATATAGAGAATATTCGGTATGTAAACTTATCTTGGTATTTTTCGATTTTACTGTGTTAATCCTGTTTTGTAGATTCTAGAAAAGATACAAATGAGGCAATCAAATTCTTTCACCTCGTTGTATTTTGTTTTTGTTTTTGTATTTTGTAGTTTGTTGTACTTTTTATTAGAAACGAAAATAATAAATCTCTTCAACATTCTGAATACAACAATAGCTGAATACACTCTGAGAATTATTATTATTGTTTTTCAAGTGGACGAAAATCTCCTTTCAAGTTTTACGTAAATAACTACCGTTTACTTGGACAGATGGAACAGCAGATCATAATGACGAATAACATAAATAAATACAGATACAAACCGTCACATAAATAAATAAATACATAAGTTGATGAAAAACATGATAACTTCAACGTAAAATAAATATGTTCACACCGCCAATAGAGCAGTATTAAATTGAAAGAAATTGTTAAATCACTGCCTGCAGTTTATACTTACAAAATTGCTAACTGCTTGTGTAATCGAGGAGTAGACTTATCTGATAATCCAATCTAGTACGGAGCTCAGTTTTTATACTGAGCAGCAGGTAGCAGCAAAATCACGAGGAATTTCCCAGCTGTATTCATGCCATGATGTTACATAAAGTGCTATGCACCGAGGACAGGCATAACGACCTACACAAAAGGCTTGATGATTCACACAAAAAATCCTGGTCTGGTATTGAACGAATAAATTTTACGAAAAATATGTAGAAACGAAGTTTTTTCCCCGTATTTTAAACGTGGTACATATATTTTTTTATTCATCACTCCTGTTTATGAACGTTTTTTTTTTTTAATTACACTTTTTAATGTATGTATTGTTCTCAATTTTAAATAAAAATCAGCTTAATTTGTAATCTGCCTCCAAGTTGATGACGTGATGACTTAGATCTATAGATGATAAAATCCACGCAAGTTTTACTTAGAAACTTTTGGTTACATTAACTAATGAAAAAATAAAATAAATTTATAACGAGAAAAATATAAATATAAATAGAAAAAAGACTGTGCCCGGGGTACCTACCCACCCAAACCCACACGATATCGCATATTAACTAAAGTACATCAAAGTAAGATTTAAAAGAACTGAGCGTGGAATGACAAATAACAAAAGAAAGTAATGGGTTCTATTAGCGTACAATCCTTTTAGTGAAGAATTGGTAACGGAGTTTACTACGGGAGATTGTACTACAAAAGTTAGGGTGAAAAAGGGTGTACGTCGGTGTCAAGAAGGTGATGGTTAAGCTGGTAAGTGAGAATCGTGTTTTCCCTATGGAAACGGTCCTAAATAAGAAGGCGGAAATTCTGCCAGTATTCAGCATAAGGGAGGGAACAAACGGCATCACTTAGTGAGGCACTCGAACAGACTTCACGACAATTTAGAGAATTTAGATTATAAGGGCGAACGATTTAAGAACAGTAACCGAAAAGGCAATTTAAAAAATGTTTAAACAGAATAGTAAAAAATAAGTAGTAAATACAGTAAAACTCTTAAGAAAGAAGTGTGCCTTGCACAAGATTTTTAGAGAAGACATTTTTAGTATGCAGATACAATTTAGGTTTTTTTTTTCAGTAAAAGTGTCAAGGTTGTATGCCTCAAATCTACGTCTAAATGAACAAAATAAAAGTCGTGCATTAATGAACCATTCTCTAATTCTTCGTTTAATTTAGCCAAAGCCAATCAAATTACTAAGTCCTACAGTCAAATGGTATAAAATGATGGGTATGTATAAAGTTGACACTTCATCCCGTAAATTTTATTCCATAGGAAATTCGTATCTGACGGTAGCAATTCTCAGATAATTCTTTATACCAGGGGTAGCATAAATATAAGAGGGGGTATACAACTTATTTATTGACCCTGAACCAACTGTCGTTAACGGTCCTGACATCTGGCGGCGGCAACGTGAAACAAAATGTTTCCGACGCCACCAAATTCTTCGTGGCCACTTGGTGAAACACTCGATTCACGAAATAAATTCAAAACAAATTGCACCAGCCATTACATTGCCCATAATTTTTATTTTTTTATTGAAATGAAAAAAGTCTTATCTTTTGAATTTTTTAAATCGGAATAGAAATTCTAGTTGTTATGTTAATCTGTTTTGTTTTCTCCTTGCCCCTCCTACGCTCGCTTGTTGCGTCAGATGGCGTCGGACGCTGGTCGGTTCATCGCCTAACTAGATTACACAAGAGATCACGTCGGCAACGGTCGGTTGCGTTGTCATACTTGCACATTTGGTCAAACAGTGTTACGGGGAAACGTTTACGATGCAACTGTGAGACCATTTACTTTTAAACCTAAACCCTGTCAAAAAAGCATCATCGTCAGCATGGTGACGAGCCTCAAAAAAGGAAACGAAGACTCCGTCGGCATCAATCAAAGATGGAGCGACCATTTATCATTCTTCTTTGGGCATCAATGACAAACACGTGGTTGGAACTAACCGTCTCGCCAACGTGCCACGCATATGTCTGAAACACTGGACAGCATTGTAACAGCCGGCTTATTCTCCAAGGCTTCAACAAAGGTTCAAGCAATCAACGCAGCCCACTGAGAGTGAGACTGACAATCCAGTAATGATGTTCAATTTGGATTTCGATCGACGGAGGTAAGTCAGTGTTTCGTTCAAGGTACGATTTTGGTGAATGGTTTTGCCCAAAAAATATTGATAGCTATTGAAATACGAAACGTTGGTCAAAAGAGGCAACGGTAATAATTAACAAAGCTATTTTTTTTCCTGTACCAAGTTGCTTTTGTCGACATTATCCCGGATATTATGTAGGCTGCGTTATGTGGGTGGTAAATAAATACATAATGTCATGATAACAGTGCACGCACGATGAATTACAGTACAATTCACAACAAGTTACGTGTGCACAGTTCGATAATTATTGGCCCTGTAAATAAATAAACAAACACCTGCGTAGCAACCAGGGACTTAGGCATCGTTTATTGAACCTGTACACAGTACTGTATCATATGCCTAGTAACGTG
>JAHWFP010053583.1:75535-98818 GCA_023313725.1 Lithobius niger | reverse complement strand
ACTTTGGTTTGAAGCCGTCGGACACAATTGAACTAAGCACAGGATCGGTGGTAAGTGCATGCCAGGCTTTGGCATAAAGACGGAGTCGACCCCCTATGGCCTGTAGGGGCGGAGAAATGTCAATAGGATTTATGGATCCTGTGTTTGGAGTGTCGTCCGGAGTCGGAGTATGATCGACCCAGAGAGCGTCCTCGTCCGCAGCCCTGGGGTTTGTATGGAAAAGGCGAGGCGGCGCGAGGAGCAGGAGGGGGCGGACGTTCAGTAGGTTTGACAGCATGAGACGAATCTGAAGGTGTATCCATCCTTGGTTGGTTCGAAGGACGACGTCTGGATCCCTTAGACTTGACGAAGCGCGGTTCTGCGAAATATCCAGGTGCAGGGCCACCTTCAGGATAAGGCCCCTAAAAAGGCATTCTGTCTTGTGGATTGGCTGGTTACGGAGGAGATGGCGAGTAGACGCTTGGAGGTTAGGGGCGGTAATGAGAGCAACCTCCCGAAGCAGCAGGGTGGAGTTGATAAGAGCCCTGGTAAACCAGTTCATGGCATGGTAGGTGGCAAAACAACTCTTGTGGAAAACTTGATTAATGAGGAAGGTGAGCTGACGAGTATCCTCAGGCAGATTCGTGTAAAGACGTTCGCACATTGCGTTGGCAGCTATACTGAGGACATCCGCTTGTGAGGCGGCTCGGAGGCCGAGACGGAGGATGCAGTCGTTATCACGGAGAACAAAAACCGGGACCGAGGCCCGTCGAGGAAGGTAGAGGGAGGAGTCGAAATCAGCTTCGTATCGGCCATCAGAAACTCCGATTGCGGATAATATCGAAGTTGCGGGGATTGCCGGTACCATCCCCTATGGGTCGAAAAAAATAATTCTCGTGGCCCGGACGAGGCGGAGGATGGTCCTTGTCCAATTCCAGAAGAGATCCGTTGCCTAAGAGGATACCCCCATTCCGAAGGAGGATGGTGAGAACGTTGTGGATTGGCCAATGAGGGGTGGTTGCAGTGATGGTTGGTCGCGGAGGCCGAAGCCGTAGCCCGTGGCCAGGCCCCTGTTTTTGACTGCATCAGGTGCGGATTCGGGGGGCTTGTACAAGAAGCAGTCTGGGATAATCTCTTCCACTGTCCTCATTAGGTCCGGAAGCAGGACCTCAGAAGGATCAGGGTCGTTAGGAAACGGGGACTCAGGTAAGCCAAAGTCTGAAGGATCAGGAGAATAGTATGGGTCCTGAGCATCCGGAGGTGGCGAGGCCGGAGGCAGAGGTGGTGGCGGCGGACGAGGCAGTGGATCGGCGGATGACGGACCAGCGGACGCTGGGGAACAATGACGTGGAGATTGAAGCCAACCAAGCGGAAGTATAGTCTGGTTCTTTACGTTTGAAAATACGTAAGGATGAATCCATTAGAGAGTGAACCTGTGAAGGGGTGAGCGACTCATTGGTCCGCTTGGAGGACCGGGAAGAGACGTCCAACGGCAGGGCGGATACGGACGAGGCGAGCTTGGCCGCCGTTTTCCGTGCCTTGACTTGTAGTTTTAAACGCGCGTACCGTTCCTTAGTACGAGCAAGTTCAGAGGATAAGGACCGGAGGTCCGAAGCCGGTAGCGGCTGGCCACATGGGATGGTGGATGTGGTGGCGGTATTACACTGCGGAGGGAAGGATTCCGATAGCAGCGGGTTGGGAGGCGGAGGCTCCAACAAATCCTGTTCAGTAGAAATTTCGAGCACCTCAGCTTTCTCGAAGGATGGAGGAACAGGAGAAGCGGATGAGCGAGGAGGAGGGATACCCTCGGCGTCCCCTTTGCTCGCGGCATCGAAGCGGATGCGGATGGCTAGTGCTGAGACGGAGGTAAGCACAGCAATCCAGAAGTGAACAGCGTGGTGGCTAGACAAGAAAAGGTGGGTTGCGCCGCTCCGCCTTGACTTATATAAGATGGAGGCTGCGCAGTAGCTAGCGGACTGGAAGAACTCGTTTTATCTCTAGAAGAAACAGCATTATAGAAGGAGAATGCTAATAAATTCGGTAATGGATTTTTTCACGGCAAGTAGAAATAGTAATTTCGTGGATTTTAAGTGATCAATTTACAGCAAATTCGTGATTAGCAATACTTTTGGGGCTATCTAGCAATGGGGCAAATTTCATAGAAATCTGGTCTATGGTTTGGGTTCCAACCAGACTACAAATGTGCAACCAGCCAACATTTTGCGATTCGGTCACCGTCATAGGCTATGCTATGCGCCGCCAAATATATTTGACGGCGGCTTAGAGGTCTAGCAAATGCCGACTTGACTGGTTTACATCTAAATCGGACAGTGTCTCAAGACCATGAAAAACAGCCATAATTGCAAATATTTAAAAAAAATTCTTACTAGACTTTTATATTTTGGTGAAAAGTTATCTTGGTCATAATTTCAATAATTATTGCAATTTTTCATGGTCACAACACTATAAAATGAAATGTTTTTAAAATTAGAATATGAACCATGCTAATCACCTTTTTTTTTTTATCATTATTCGGTCCATTGAAGCAAAATTATAGCTTTAACAGATCGATCACGTGAGAGTAAGTTTGAATAGTTGACTGAATTTTCATTTTGTGCATCTGTCAGTTACTTTGTGTTTTTGTCTGTATGGGACAACAATTGCATTTTGTTCCAATTTGGTTGTAATATTCTAACATAAGAGCTTTGGTTCTGAAAGAAAAGAGTTCGAAGATGAAATTCCTATCTCAAATATTTTTGGAGATATTCGGGAGATATTTAGAGATATATTCTAGATTTCAGAGACAGAACTGAGCAGACATCACATAAACCTAAGTTGAACAATTGGCTAAATTGAAGCTGTGCAGAATTCATGTAAGCAATGGTTGTATTGTAGCTTGTTTCACCTAGCCAAGTTAACTGATCATCTGTACTAGGGCCTTGTTAAGGCCTTTGGGCAGTCCAAGTTCGTGTGCGAACAAAAAAGGCAATTTTCTTAGTAGTATTAGAGCCAGAATGTTATGGAAAAAAATTTTTTTTTACCTGGCTAACCAAACTCCTATTATTACCCAAAAATACCGATAGACTGTAACTGAATAGAATCTGTGCGGACTCATTATCACGAGTTGAACCATTCTTTCAATTATGTAACTGAAAGTATAATTAAATTATGCTAGTTAAACACCGTTCCTTACATGTTGCTATCACTGAAACGCCAACAGAAACACCAAATGCAGCTGGAAAGCAGTTCTGTGAATCAGGAACACAATTGTGAATATCAGCTGAAAATAAGGAGAGAAAAACTTTACATTAGTAAGAGGTACCGCATATCTCCTACCGAATTCATCGTCCATGTCATTCATTGTCTCTTTACATCAATGTGTATTTTTGTTGTGGCAAAATAACGGTACGCCCACGACACAGAAGGCTCATAAGTGGACAATATGTCATAAATCATATCCGTCTTGTAGGGACATTATTAGGCTTCCTAACTTTGCCAATTTGGAGTGGCTAAGTTAGCAGTAGCAGAGACAAGTCGTTTAAGCCACGGTTTAAAAATTCAGGCAAAGCGAGATGCACGAGAAACTGTTGACCATCAATCATCAACCACAGCTGCAAGACGTTGCCTCATGAAAATTAGCCACAGCATATTTAGGTAAGTTGGTAGGTTAAATTTTTTCGAAATTGTTTTACCTGGAAGTTTCTCCGGAAGACAGTTGGATGGACTGATAAAATATTGAGGTATGGTTGTTTCTACTGTGTGGGTATGCGTCACATTTGTGTATCTTAACATTTCTCTCGTTTTATGGCCCGTGTTCTGACCCCTGCTTTAAAATTTGATCACACCTTGGGGCGATCAAAAGAAGGTTGAGGCAAATAAAACAAAAGTACCTGGTTTAACGGGAGTTTATCCACAAAATCGACCACACGAGCGGACGGTCAAAATGCAAACTTTTTAAAATCAACCTTTGTACTCTAAATTTTACTATAATGTAATTTAGTATTGTATATTCTTTATTAGAATTAACAAGATTTTACAGGTATTTGGCGATTCTTGGTTATGCAATGAACAGGTTTCAGCCGATTGCCGAGTGACAATAACACGAAGCAAGGCAAACAATTATTACGTGCGCAAAATTTTCAAGAAGTGGATATAAAAACGACGTCAAGCGGTGGAGATTTTGACATGCGGGCAATCCTGTTAAACGAGACATTTTGTTTTATTGCCCGTAGCTACATGCAGAATTAGAAACCATTTCGAATCTGGTTGTCAGCATTGCACATAAATCTGACAGTTGGAGGGTTTCTTGGGTTAAGACCTCAAGGTGAGTTAAGAATACAGACCCACATCAGCTCGGCTTACTATTATTGCAACACAACTATACTATTTTAGGTTCTGGTTGGCCACTCGAAAATCTGCATTTTATGATAGTTTTCAATCGCCTGTCACGCGTATACACTAACGTTGGCAGTGACTGGAACCTTGTACACGCATTCAGCGGCTGGCATACATAATGTCTGCGGCGTTAGGCCTAACCCTAACTTCGGCTGTCGGTACGGTGTTTGCTACTGACAAGATTCGTCTTACCGTTCTCTGAGAACGTCCAGTGGCAATGCCGGCCTCTTGATTTTGCTGTTTCAGCATCCATGCTGAGTACAGAGCCTTGATGTATTTGAAGACATTCCAAACAATCTTCCTAGCCTGTAAATTCCAAGGTTTTTCACGTTTGAAAAGCGATGAAGCGAGCGATACGGTAGCCATATTGGTTCGTCTGCTCGAAGAGTAATTTTACCAGGCATGATCAATCCATTTTCCAAAAATCCACGCGAATGGCCAACCAGAATCTAAAATAGTATAGGGAGTGTTCGTGTTGAACATTATTAGTTCAAGCCAAGCTGTACAGCATTTGCAGCAAAATAATCTATACCAATGTGCATGTTTTCAAGGATATCTCACAAAGCTTGTTTCTTGGCCTTTTATCTCTAGGATGTATCCTGCTAGATGTGGGGCTGCCAAGTGAATCCATACATCATTCAGTATGTGCACACAATATTCAGTTTAATCAGATTTGGAGTAATTTTTCAAAAACTACTTTGTTGGTTTGTTTCTAATGTCATTTAAATTCATCTTTGTGGAAACGTTTATTTTGCAGAGGTGGATTCATGCTGAAAATAAATTTTCTAAGCTGTGCTTGCACACCACCTCAGCAAGGGGTATCAACGGTGATCTCCGCAAGCTCGTTTGTTATACCCAGGTAGGTTGTCAGCAAGGCAACTGCATGCCCCCTGATGAACGTTTATTGCAGTATCTCACTGGCGTGCGATGTAGGCCGCTTCAGTCACGATGGTAACATGCTTCCCTTACAGCATGAGCCCGGAGTACTCGGTAAGGAACAGACGCCATCTTGGATGTCACATCTGGTTAAGGGCAAAGCCCACCTCAAAATGGCGGCGGCCATAGGTGAGCACCTCTAAATGGCTGTAGTAGGTTCAGTTTCGGCTATTCAGTACAGGTTTAGATTGCTACTGAGCAGTTCTTTTAATACTTGCAAAATGACGCAACTTTAAACGACGTCATTCAAGATATAGTGTCTGCAGGTGAGCGTATTTTAAAAATCAATGCTTATTAATGATGTGTGCAAGTATTGGTTTAGTTTCGTGGTGCGCAGTCGATATATACGAAAATTGTTCATTTGGGGGGGGGGATAGTCTTATAAGTTGGATTCCAAAATAAAAAGGATGATGACACCCACAGGTGAGCATAAAACAAATCAATGTTTAGCAGTATTATATTTAGGTTCAGTTTGGTTTCATGGAGAATCGTTGTTATACACGTAGTATTGTTCATTGTTTATCTTTTTATCAACAGCCTGCTCGGGGATACTGGTCTTAAAGCTCGGACCCCAAAACTTTCCTAACTTTTATCTTTTTTTTATATATATATATATATATATATATATATATATATATATATATGTATATCTTAATTATGGGCATCCATTTTGTAATGCTCATTAGCAATCAAAACCCATATTGAATGGCTAAACCAAACCTACTTACCGCCATTTTGGGGTGCTCACCTATGGGTGCCACCATTTTAAGGTGGGGTCTGCCCTTCACCGGGTGTGCTGTCATCCAATATGGTGTCTGTTCAGTACTTCCCTGCCCATGCTGTATTATTTCTTCCTACAAAAGAGAATTTCGTGATCGCCACTGACACCACATGCTGATGAAGCAGCATAGCAACAGATGGTATCACGTTAAAACACCACTACTACGTGTGGTACACCCCAATATTTCAAAGAATTATGCATACTTTGATTGGAATACGCCACTTTGCATGTGGGTACCTTAGGCCAATACAATTTTTTTTCAGAAGAGGTGCCACCACAATAGTGACCAAAAACGAGTTTTTTCGCTGTAACTCCTTAACCGTCAACAATTCAAAAGCATAATGTGAAGTAAAAACGTTCAGCGCACAATTCTGGACAGGAAAAGTGCTATACATTTTTATGTAAAACTAATGCTTGGATCCCAAAATCTTATTTAAAGGCCATCACCCGTAATTCGCGTGAACACTCCTTTTTTCAGTTGGTTGTTCAAAGTTCTAAGTGCTATTGTGAGCCCTCTAATAGTCCAAAATGGACATGCGTAAGATTTTCAGAAGGCGAAGATCTATTCTTTCCATCAATCCTAACAGAAATTAATTTATTTAGATAGGGACCGTGCTATGCCCATTTAAAGGTGAAGAGATGTTGGCGTAGCTGCAAAATCATATGTTGATTTTTTAATTCAAAGTGCTCTTGCGAGCCCTCTAATACTCCGAAATGGACATGCTTAGGATATTCTTATCTATTCTTTCCGTAAATCCTAACCGAAATTGTTTAACTTAGATAGGGACCGTTCTATGCTCGCTTAAAGGTGAACTGATAATGGCAAAACAACAAAATAGTATGTTGATTTTCGAATTAAACGGCTCTTGCGAGCCCTTTGATAATCCGAAATGGAAATACTTAAAATATTCTGAATGGTGGGAATCTATTCTTCCCATCAATCCTAACCGAAATTGTTTAGCTTACCGTCCTATGCCATTTAACGGTGCGAAGTAAAAGCGTAGCGGCAAAAGCGTATGGTGATTTTCGAATTCGAAGTGGTCTTGCAAGTCCTCTTATAGCCAGAGGGGTCTATTCTTTGCCTCGGACCTAACCGAAATTGTTTAGCTTAGGTACAAATTCAATATTACAAACCAAAACGTCAAGTGTGCCGTAAAAACGGGGGTTGTATGATCGAAGTTGCACTTTACTTGTTACAATGTACAAGGATAAAAACGAAAATTTTAATACACATAAAATACCTACCTTCAGTTATCATGCTTAAATCACTTTATTTAAGCTTCCTCTGTCCAAAACTTTAAAACCGCGTTTTAAACCTCATGCTGTGAATCTTACCCTTGAGTGTTGCTAAGAATTGTGGTGCATGTTGTAAATTGAATGTAAGTTACTTTTATAGAGTATTGTTAACTGGTTTAAGTCTCGTGAAGATGCTATATTTCCCTTTGTTAGGATTAAGCGGTTGCATTGTTGTCAGTTTGTGCGAAGTTTTTGTATTACGGGACATAGCGAAAATAAAGGATTCCTATTTTGGGTTGGGAAACCACTATCATCTATCTCTCTCTCTCCTTGGGTCTTGATAACTACGCCTTTTAGGGTTATGTTTGGGTGGCTCTCTAAACCTAATCTATTTTTCCAATTCTACTAAATGGTAATCTCCAAGGCTCATTACAATTGCTAACCGCAAAACGAGGATGGCGGGCAAGGAGGATTAAGTGGGCGTATTTCGTTTACGTGGCATTTTGTGGTCAACGCAAGTTCAGGTCTGTACCCTTTAGGTAAAGGTGTTAAGTTAGCTTGCATACTAACATGTAATTATAGGTAGTTACAGGGTGTCCAGTGGTCGTGCTGGGCAAGAATCGCAGGTCAGCGACTCCAAGCCAAGCCTGTTGGTAGGGACTAATCCATACTCTTACGGTAGCGTAAGTTGTGTTCTATCTTAGCGGAAACGTCCTTAGGGATCCCCGGTTCTGGTTAGGTTTCACTGCAATCTCCGTGCTATTTCGACACCTCAATCTAAAATTCAGTTGCATGCAACTCCCCGCTTGGCACGCTGCTCTGCCTACTGGAAGAGGCCAGGCCGCCATCTTGTATCCTGCATATCACTTTTGCTAATAATACAACGTTTTCTTGCAATCGTAAAAACTTTACGATACAACTTTTCTTGACTAACTAATTACTAATTTTAATGTGTATTAAAATTTTCGTTTCTTACTATCTGCAAAATACTTACCTTCAGTTATCATGCGGACTTTGTCACTCAGGACGGTGGGCATGATTTCCCATTTGTTGCAAGAAAAGGTTCTCATGTTTCGACACTGTGTTACGAATGTAACTTACTGTAGCAGGTATGCACCTTACGAGTGCGTCTTTTCCTTTTCCTCTCACTCTTTCAATATCTGGCCTGCCACGATATGTTTTTGCACCTCTTCCTTCCTTTGCAGCCACTCATATCCCTGAGGTAGTGGGTTATGGAGGTAGTTCTAAGCTTTCTGGAGCAGGTTGCCACTACTTCATCTAGTGGTGTGCCTCATCCGTCGGCCCATGAGGCAGCCAGCGTTCCAGCTTCATGCGCTCTCACATGCTCAGGTATGTCTACGTGATGGGTTTCGAGGTCGTATGCCTTTCTACCCACCTCACTTCGTCTTATTCCAATTTTTTAAGGTGGTAGACCTACATAGCGTATCGTGTCCGGGTTGAGGTAGACTACGTCCGGGGAAGAGGGGGGTTGTTGCACTTTTTCGTTGTGTTCCTTTTTTCCGTGGAACTTTAGATTTTGCCAGATAGTGTATCGGTTCCTTGATCGGAATTGTAGTCATTCTTCCTACCCTTCAGCTAATTCCCTAAGCCATGTATTATTACAGGTTTCTTGTAATTGGCCCAGTTTCAGGTTCAACCTGAACAGGGCCGGAGAGGGCCATGAAGGATCGCCCCCTTGTGAACCGAAGGGATCTCCCGTCCCGGGAGGAAGCTGTGACTCCACTCTGCCTGGCTGCAGATGTCACCGCCACCAGGAATACCGTCTTCAGCGAAACGTGGCTGAGGGGTGGTTGAGACATAGGGGACGAGACTAATCCTGTAACACAAGTGGGTTATTTCACTTTGTAAGAAGGCATCGGGTCCATGGTCTGGCATTTGGGTAGGCAGCTACAAGTCTAGGGACCACCGGGTGGTCCGTCGTGCTCTGGTTGCCTATACAGTTGAAGGCTGAATAAATGACTAATCGGTATCCTGTGAAGCTGCGGCCAAGTCCTCATTCGAACAAATCTTCCAAGAAGGAAGCCAGTATCTGAACAGTTGCGTTACATGGGTCAAAGTCGTTACTCTTGCACCACAGGGACCTCCTATTCCATCAACATTCATATTACTTCCTTGCCGAATCTGAGGAATTTGAGTATGCGACCCGAAACCTTTCCAGAACCACCGTTCCTGTTCATGCTGCAGGTTAAGTCTCCACTCTTTATAGTGCAGAAAAGAGGGGTTCGGGTGTAGGATAATACTGAGTGCTGAATCAAACCGGACTCGGAGCGGTCTCAATGATCTTCGTCCCGATGTGTGCCGATGAAGAGTATCCCAGAACGGCCTCACCTCCACGACGTCACTGGAGAAAGTCTTTGGTTCTTTCTGCCTGGCCGCTAAAGCCTCAGCGGCCAAGGAGTTTCCCTTATCGCTGAGAGCGATAGGCCTTCTCAAACAACCCTTCCAGGAACGAGGCCGTTATTTGCACGGGTGGTTCGTATGGGATGCAGTTGTGCCCCTACAACACACAAGTTCCTTTTTCAGCTGGTGCCGCAGTAGTGAAACGTGGGTCCCTGAAGCTTCCTTGGGAACACCGCTTCGGAAAAAACCATACAGTAAAAAATGTGTCAGAAGTGGGGTTCGAACCCACACCCTCGTTCGAGGACCAGAACTTAAAACCTGCGCCTTAGACTACGCTGCTATTCTGACTGTACTTCTAGAATTCACGAAAAAATCACCCCTGCGCTGTGAACTATGAAAGGGATCGGGACGGGTCCTTCTCTTATTCAAATGCCAAAAATCTGGATTGCTGCCAGCCTGAACGGTGCTACGAGGTGAAACGTCCTACCGTCTCCTTATAGGTTCTGCCACCGTCGCATGTGATGAGACGAATTTCTCCTTGACTAATTTTTTTTTCTTTTTAGATCTGCGACAACACCTGGCTAGTGGGGACTTTGTATCCTTGTCACTCGACATGCGATGAGAGACCATTGCCGTACTATCTCTGACGAACTTGAGCTAGCCCAGATGTTGTCTCTTTCCTTCTACCTGTGACCTTTGTCTCGTTGTCATAAAGTCTGTGACGATCCAATGTGCAGGCCTCCTTTCCCATTGGTCGCTCTTGTCGCTCTTCCTGCGACGATCCTGGAAGAGATGATACGTTTACGACGCCTTGACCCCTCGGCGAAAGAGACGTGACTGGGGTAGACGAGCCTTTATGCCTCCCTGTGTTTAAATCTCCATGACGATTTTGGCTCCCACTCCGACCAGCCCGTCCTCACACGGATTCGGACGGGGTGTGTGATACAGATAACTTTCCATTGGTTCTTTTATCCTCCTGGTGCATACCATCTTCCCTTGCCTTCTAATTTTTTTTTTTACTTATTGTCGTGGGAGACGATGAGGGGAAACGAGATTCTTATCTCGTCTGTGCAACAGATGACAGGACAGAGACAGCCGAATCGCTTAGTTGCCATTTCTTAACTCTGTCTCATTGCTGCAGGTATGCGATGGGTCTGGGAGACAGGAGACAAGCTTTGCTATCTTTTGTCTCCTTTCCCTTCGTCCCATTGTTGGTAGGCATGTGACGAGACAGTTCTCCCATTCCTTCTTCAGTTTACTCCCCAATCAGCTTTTCTTTTTCCCGGATGCGAATGGGGTGTGTGACACTTTGACTTTCCTAAGTCACCTTTATCCTCCTGCCGTGTGTCCGCGTAATATCCACGGTTGTATCAGTCTTCCTTATTATCCGTTTGTTAACTGCTACGCGATAGTCTTCATTCCTCTGCCTTATTGTCCCTTGACAAGGGATACACCCCTTCTCGCAATTCCCTTTTTGTCTCAATGACACTGGGCTTGTAACATGACTGGGAGAGACAGGATGGATTCTCCTGTAGACTTCTTAAGTCCATGAGAGGATTCGGTTCTTTTCCTGCAGCCTGACAAGATAATCTCTCCGAGCGATGGCCTACGGAATGTTTATCCTTCTCTGCCCCGTCACCGTTGTTGGGTGATTTAGGGGATAGGTCGGGTTTAGTGGACTCCGCTATACCACTTGACTTCCTCGGTCGATCCCTTGCCGCCCGTCTGTCCTCTTACCCATTCCCTGTCTCAATGTCGCTAGTCGCGCGACGAGATAGGGAGAGGGGCTCGGTCTCTGTCTTATTGTCGCTAGGCACACGACGAGACTGGGGGAGATGGAATGTTTCCTTCTCACTTCTCCGTTCATGAGAGGACCTGGGCTCATTACCAGCAGTCTCATCGGATTTTCTCTCCGAGTGACGACCTACGGTATGTTTACCCTTCCCTGCCCCACCACCGTTGCTGGGCGACTTAAGGGGCGGGTTAGGTTTAGGGGATTTCGTTCATTATTTGACCTTTCCACGGTCAACCCCTTGTTGCCAACAGTTCATGAGAGGACTTGGGCTCATTACCTGCGGTCTCATCGGATTTTCTCTCCGAGTGATGACCTACGGTACTTTTACCTTTCCCTGCCCCATCACCGTTGCTGGGTGACTTAAGGGGTGGGTTGGGTTTAGGGGACTTCTTTCACCATTTGACTTTTCCACAGTCAACCCCTTTTCACTCACACGTCAGAAGGTCCTATTCCCCATTCCCCCTGTCTCATTGTCGCTAGGCATGCGACGAGATTGGGAGAGGGGCTAGGCCTCTTGTTCCTTTCCTTTGTCTCATTGTCGCTAGGCCCGCAACGAGACTGGAAGGGACGAGACAGCATGTCTGTCTCAATTCTGTCCCATTGTCGCTAGGCATGCGAGATGCAACATTAGTTTTTCTCCTCGTCTCCGTTTCCCTTTGTCCCATTGTCGCTAGGCTTGCAACGAGACTGGGGGAGACATGATGGTTTTTCGTCTTGTCTCTTTGTCTCATTGTCGCTAGGCATGCGACGAGATTGGGAGAGATAGGACAGTTTACCTTTCTTCATGCCCCCCCCCCCCTGTCATCTTGTCGCTAGGCATGCGACGTGACCGGGAGAGAGGGGATGGCTTGTCTCCCTCCCCTATTAATCAGTGCCACTGGACATGCAACATACTTCGAGAGACTGGATGGTATGTGCCCTTGTGTCGTTCCCCTCCGTCTCATTGCCGCTAGACATGCGACGAGACTATGAGAGTTGGGACGGGCTTGTCGCGCTTACACACCTTCGGGAAATGTGTGATGAGGACCTTAAAACACGACTGTTGACCTGTTGCAACTCGACAGGTCAAGTTTCATAATATTAATCACAACCTAAGTGATCCTATTAAAATGGAAAACCGCTTCAGAAATTTCTAAATCCTCCCAAAAAACTATCCCTGTGCTACACTCGTCCTAATCCTCATCTCCCCTCAAAACAAGCGCTACCACACAGGGTGTAGGCCTCAAGTATATGTTGTCAAGTTGCCAATTCAAACCAGCACCACCGGTGTGAAAAATCTGGCAGTGGCCCCGTGCGATCGCATATAGCGGCCAAATTCCCTTAACGGGCGTACTTTTTGGGGGGGGGGCCCCCCCTCAGTGCACCCCAAAAAAGCATGGAGCGACCAGATCTTTCAAAAACGACGACAGGCGACACAGTGACTGTAAACCGAGCCGGCGACAGGCGACACGGCGACTACAAACCGCTCCTGTCCCCACTCTATCCGTTTAATCTGCTCGTGAGTAAAATGGCATATTACTACTAATTTTTTAACTTCGAAAGCACTACACAAAAGAGAGTTTCAGGATGTCGGCCTCCATTAAAAAACTGGCCTAACTTGACGAAAGTCACGGTACCAGGATAATTAGGTAACAATACCCTAAGTTGCCAGCTAGGGAAGTCAACAAAGAAGTGGGCATTCTACCTCACAAGTCACATCACGTGACTAATCAGCGAGGCGATGTATTTTCTCCCTCAATAAATTTCATGAAACAGGACAACTCTGGGTACACACATGAACATCAAAACGATCGTCATGAGGAAACACTATCTCGAAAAGAATCCTGAAAAACAGACTCACCACCTCATTGCATTTTCAATCAAATCGTTGTTTCGATCGGCGCCATTGCGTTATGCAACCGCCGGCCCGATCGTCTACTTTATCCTGGATGTCTTACCGTGAAGGTCAGGATTAACACACAACCACCAACCAAATCACGTATCAAGACAGATCAACATGGGACCAATGGGATCCATGGGACCAATTGTGTAAAACCCCTCTCAAAATCTCCCGATCTGAAAAACGATACGTTAGTGACATGGCTCCTGGTGGTGCCATTGTCTGGAGTCGGTTTTCTTCTGTACTTCTTAAGAACGAGAAAGTTGTATGTGCAGGAATGTTTTAAGCAGGGACGTGCACAGGCTCCCGAGGGGGCAGGGGCAGACTTTTTTTCTGGGGACCTTTTTTTTTGTGTTTTAACCTTTTTTTTACCCCTCTTTTGTGGGACTTGAACCATTTCTGCCCCTCTTTGCACCACTTTCTTAGGCGTTATTGTCCTTTTTTTGCGTATATTAGGCTGTTTTACACCACCACTCCACCAAAAAAGGGCACTTTTTTCAGAAAAAAGGGGCACTTTGCCATGAGGGCAGGAGCTAGAGCCACCCCTGCTCCCCCTGTGTGCATGTCCCTGGTTCCAAGTGTGTAAAGAAAAGCACACGCTTTTCTTCTTGGTTCCAGAAATTTGGCGATTGTACCAGTACAATTCACCATTTTGAAATGAAAATGAACAGAAACCCACACACACGTTTAACCACATGTGTGTCCAAAAGTGATATGAGGGATACAAGATGGCGGCCTGGCCTCTGCCAGTAGGCAGAGCAGCGCGCCAGGCGGGAGTTGCATGCAACTGAATTTCAGATTGAGATTTAAAACATTATCTTTTTAGCTAACCAGGTTAAAGATAGTTTTTGATGCCCAACCGAAAATATACATAACCTGTTTTTCTTATGCATTCTCATGGTTCTCACTGCGCTTATTCCAGAGAAAGAAAGTTGGCTTCCCTGCCAGTCCCGTACTTGTCCCACTGCGCATGCGCGGACGCAGTCCTCCTTACATAAGTGCTGGTGCCGGACCATTCTTCATTTCTTTGATAAACCTCCCAATTGTCACCAAGGTAACTCAAGAGGGGAGGAAGGGCGGGCTGTTTTATCGAAAAACAGGTAATGTATATTTTCGGTTGGGCAACAAAAACTATCTTTAACCAGGTAAACTGGAAAAATATTGTTTTTGGTTGCCTTCGAAAATTTACATTACCTGTTTTTCTTATGCACTCAACAGACTTCGTCACCGGAGGTGGGTCCTTGGTGACGGTCGCCCTGGGTACGTACTGGCTACCCTGAAGTCAACCGACTCAACGAACCTGAAAGCAACCGCACGGGTGGAAGATGATTCCGGATCGATGGAGAAACGCCCGACTTGGGATGCGTTTCCGTCGTGGGATATGTAGGTATAAGTGTGGATGTGCAAAGGCGTGGACCAAGTCGGACGTTAGGAGCAGAAGCGGCTCGTGGTGCAGCAGATGCAAACAGGTTCCAGGGTAAAGGAGAAACAGCCGCTAAAGCGTGACTGAGACCCTTAGGGAATATCGGAGTAATGAAGTTACCTTAAAGGTTTAAAAAATGCGAAACTGAAGAGGGCAACAAAAACGTATCTTAACCAGGCGTAGACTGGAAGACAAGGCGGATCGTAAGTTTAAACTGAAGACAGATGGAAGGAAACCGAGGCCCGTAACGGACGGGGACAAGCCGGTATGTGGAGCAGTCTGTGACCGGGCGCATTAGGCAGCCCATGGGCAGTCCCATATACTGGGAGTGATGTGTAGGAAGAGCGGCTGCCGGGAGTACAATCGCACAATGGCACAATGGCACTTAGAAATTGAAACTAGCCACTATATCTTTAAACGGGCGTAGCATGGTCTCCAACTAAAGAATTTCGGTTAGGATTGATGGGAAGGAATAGATCCCCACCATTGAGAATATCCTAAGCATGTCCATTTCGGAGTATTAAAGGGCTCGCAACAGCCGTTTAATTCGAAAGTCAACATACTATTTTGTTGTTTCACCATTATCAGTTCACCTTTAAACGAGCATAGAACGGTCCCAATTTAAGTTAAACAATTTCGGTTAGGATTGATGGAAAAAATAGATCCTCCGCTTTCAGAATATCCTAAGCATGTCCATTTCGGAGTATTAAAGGGCTCTCAAGAGCACTTTGAATTCGAAAATCAACATACGAATTTGCAGCTACGCCAATATCTCTTCACCTTTAAATGGGCATAGCACAGTCCGTATTTAATTAAATAAATTCTGTTAGGATTGATTGAAAGAATAGATCTTCACCTTTTAGAAAATCCTACGCATGTCTATTTCGGGCTATTAGAGGGCTCACCATAGCACTTTGAACTTAGAACAATCAATTGAAAAAAGGAGAGTTCATGAGAATTAAGGGTGATGTCCTTTATACGATACAAGCGTTAAATACGATCCAAGCATTAGTTTTACGTAAAAATGTATATAACTTTTTCTCTCCATAATTGTGTGCTGCACGTTTTTGCTTCACATTATGCTTTCGAATTGTTGATGGTTAAGGAGTTACAGCAAAAAAAAAACTCGTTTTTGGTCGCCATTTTGGTGTTTTACGTGGAAATTGAGGTGGCTCCCCTTCTGAAAAACTTTGTATTGGCCTGAGGTACCAAAATGCAAATTGGCGTATTCCAATCAAAGTATGCACAATATTTCAGTGTACCACATGTACTACACGGCTAAAACGCTGCATGACAATATAACGCGTGCATAACGCCATAAGTACAAATGCCGTTACATGAATTGGCATTACGCCAATATCATGTGCTTAGCTTCGCACTAAGTACAACACATACGTATCGTTCTGCGTGACTGTTGCTGAGAAACATTTTCATCAAATTCTCAATCCAGATAACTGGGAAGAAGATTTCCTCATTATATGCCTTTTGAAGGGAAAAGTAGATATTGCCAGCCTGCCAACAATTTTTCTCAGCAAACTTCAGTTAGACGTCCAGTGCTAGCAGGGTTATCCACTGCTCCCAACATTACATCTGTCAATACTCCTAGCATGACCAGGAACTCGAGCCCCTCAAGGGATCCAACCCCATCTCTCTCACCCTCAATTGTGGCACAACCCTGCCAACTTGATCTCCCATCCAGCGGTGTAGTGGATTCTGCTTAAGCAACTGGATCACCATCAATTCCTGCTGATGTCCATCCAACTAGCAAGCCCTGAACTCTGTCAAACGTTGCCGTCCCTTCTCCCGTAAATACGACCAAGGAAATTCTCTGCTCATCTCGATCGGATCTGAGGGATGAGCAACAGAATCTCGAATTGGAAATCCAACTTACAAATTCGTGGGATGTTCATTCGTCATTCGACGAAGACGATAAATCCTGTACTTCAGCTGTTCTCTCCAATATTTTGCCTCATGAGGAGAGGCCTCAAAAGCCTTAAAGACTAAAAACCTTAACACCAGCATCCTGCCAATCAAATGCATACTTCTCAATGCTGAATCCATTTGTAACAAAATTCCTGAACTTACTGTCATCTGTGACTACGATCCCGACTTAATTGCTATTACAGAAACCCACTGCAACAGACTCGTTCCGGATGGAATTTTTCCATTTAAACATCACTCTGTTTATCGATGCGACAGATTGTCCGGAAGGAAGGGTGGAGTGGCTCTGCTTGTCCGCTCCTCTTTCACTGTGAACAATATTGTTTCTCATGCCATGCGAATGACTGGGAGGGCCTTTACTGTGATCTCCAAGCTCCCTCAAAGAAGCCCCTCAGAGTTTGTTGTGTGTACAACATTCCGGGTCATTTGGCTTCCAGAGTCTGCCACTACCTTCCTCGAGTTTATCCATTCTTGGGGATTTTAACTTTCCCACAATTGGCTGGGACTCTTACACATCGCACGGTCCCGAGCAACCCACTAACTTCGTCGACTTAGTGTCCAGTCTTTCTCTTTATCAGCATGTCCCATTCCCTACACGCTACCGTGGGGGCCAGAAACCGAGCCGCTTGGACCTTGTCTTTACAGATTCTGAGCATAACATTATTAACATTGACCCACTGCCCCCTTTGGGCAAAAGTGACCATATAACTATTTTGTTTTCCCTAGTGTCTGGCCGTGGCTCACCTACTCTTTAACTCCTCACGTCTAAACTATTTCATACTGATCAATAGTATGGTTTCTTCTATCGATCGGAAACATGAATTTTCTGACATCTCTGCCGAGCCTGCACTGGCCATTCTCGACGATTTTCTCACTGATGTGAGGAATTTGTTGTTCCCTGCTCCTCTCTGCAGAAATCGTAAATCTCGGCCTCCTTGACTCACTCGTGAGTAAAAGCAGCAATCAACAAAAAGAAACACGCGTGGGACCGCTACAGAACTAATCTGACTATATCTAACGAAAATAGCTATGCTGAGGCTCGCGCTAGGGCATCCTCGTCAGTTTTAGCTTCCAAAGGTAGTTACGAGACAAAGCTTCTTTCAGATAGCAAGGCCAATCCTAAGAAGCTTTTTGCCTATTAATAACAAACACTTCTAAAAAGCCAAACTGCATCAGGGGTGCTAATGGAACCCTATTTCATACTGATGTTGAAGTTGCGAAGGAGTTCAATGGATTTTTTCACTCAGTTTTTCAAATTCCTCAGCCTGGCTACAACACTCCTCTTCCCCTGAAGAGCCCATTCCGTGCCAATCTTTCAATTTCTGCAACCGATGTTTATAAACACCTCTCTGCCCTCAAAACTGCTACATCTGCTGGATCTGACCTGCACCACCCACTGTCGATCAAAAACTGTGCTTCTTCTCTTTCTAACCCTCAAGCTATTATCTTTACTAAATGTATTTCGGAAAGTTCTTTTCCTGATCAGTGGAAAAAAGCCACTGTTGTCCCAATTCACCAAAGCGGCCTCCACTTCCAGTCCTTCAAATTACAGGCCCATAAGCCTCCTTCCTATCTTTTCTAAGGTATTTGAAAATTTTGTTCACCATTTCCTGACTGATTGGCTTAATCTGAATCATCCTCTTCACAATTCACAACATGGTTTCTGTAAAGGGAGATCCTGCCTCTCTAACCTCCTTGTTGCAACTGAGCACTGGACTTCTTACTTAGACAGAAAGATGGCTTGTGATGTCGTGTATTTCACCTTGACAAAGCTTTTGATTCAGTTTCGCATTCTGCTCGTCTAAGCTTCATGCAGCCGGGATTCCCGATTTTTTTGTATAGCATTCTCTTTACTTTCTAGATAATCGCAAACAAGAGAGTCCATATTGGAAATACTCTTTCTGAATGGGCACCAGTTACTTCTGGTGTTCCCCAGGGTTCTGTTTTAAGTCCTCTCCTTTTTATATTCTATATCAATGACCCCCCTGAGTCTTATCAGTCTGTGTTCTTTTTGCAGATGACATTAAGGTGTATCGCTCCATTGCTAATTCTAATGACCGTGTTTTGTTGCAACGTGACCTTGACTCCATTTTGAGTTTGGCCAACTCAAATGGTTTATCATTTAATGAATCTAAGTGTAAAGTCCTACACTTAGGACCTAATAACCCAAAACACACATACTTCATGGGGTTTACAATGCTTCCTTCTGTCCAAGAAATTCAGGATCTTGAGGTTATTGTCGATTCTAGTCTGAAATTCCATTCCCAGTCACTTACTGCTTCGTCTAAAGCTAAATGCACTGGCAATTATCTTCTCAAATACTTATCAACTAGTTCTATGTTGAAATTTGTCATCACTAATTTTGTTCGACCTCACCTTGAATATTTTATCCAGGCATGGAGACCTTACTACCAGAAGTCGCTTCAACTCCTAGAGCGAACTTCTCGCTATTCGCATAAAACGCTGTGCTTCCCTCTCTGCTTACCTTACCATGAAAGACTCAAACTCCTCGGGCTACCATCCCTTGCTACTCGTTTTGACAGACGCGATCTGTTGTTGGTGTACAAAATGTTAAATGGTTGTGAGGGCCTCTATCCTATCACCTTCTTCACTACTTCTCTTTCTCTTACCACCCGGGGGCATAATCTCGAACTTCATCATGAATCCTTAAATTCAAACTCGAGGAAGGGAATTTTTTTGCAAAGAGTTGTCTCCGGATGGAACGCCTTGCCATCTCATATCGTCAATGCACCTTGTGTCAATGCATGGAAGGCTCAATTTGATAATTTATTTTCGTAAATCTTCTCCAGGCATTACGCCTTTGCCGTCTTAACTTATGAAAAACATTGCACGAAAAATCACCTTGAGCATTAACGCCATACTTTAATGCCGCACTAAAAATAACACCACAGTATGTAGTAATACAGGAAAAATGAAAAAAGTAAGCAATGCAGTTGCTGTTATCCTCCTCCGATTGTCCATCCCCCTCCGATCATGGACCATGGGCTCCGTCTCGCGAATCTTGTTACTTGGTTGTCCGAACAAACATTTAATAAATTAAATTGTTTAAAATAAATTAAACATTGAAGGTTTACACAGTTTTTACAAAACGTTTTACTGTTTACACCTTTGTTCGTTTTTGGCACTTCACAGGGTCGTTGCTGCCCTCCTTTCCTTTTTTTAGTCACTAGTGGTTTTGATTTTTGAGTTGTTTAGCTGGAACGCGCAGAAATTCATACCGACAGATGTTACTCTTCGATTTCGACTCGCAGCCAATTGAGATAGCTCTATTGGCTGTGAGAGCTCAAGCGTCCGACATCCTTAGCTGGCCACTACAACGTTCGGCCAGCTAAGGCCGTCAGACGCTTGAGCTCTTGCAGTTAATAGAGCTACCTCAATCGGCTGCGAGTCGAAATCGAAAAGAGACATCTGTCGGCATTAATTTCTGCGCGTTTCAGCAAAATAATGGCGGTCTCCAAGTCGTGGTTTGGTGATGCAATAATTAAATTGTTGTATCGGACGTAAGTAATGTATTCTTACCACAATTCTTGTGTTCAGTTATTATGTAAGTGATCCAAAAGTAAAAGCATGCATGTCAAAATGGATGTAATTGCCCTTTAACTTTTTTTGGATGAAGCGAGGCCGACTGCGGAGCGGAGCTTCGTTTATGAATCCACTCCAATGCTCACCAGTAGTTTTAGCTACAGTTGCAAAGTCGTTACAAAACCGGTCTCAACGAGTGATTATTGAATCTAATTGTTCAACTCTGTCTCATGTAGGAAGCGGTGTACCACAGGGCTCCATGCTTGGACCACTATTGTTTGTAATTTTCATCAACGATTTAGCACCTGGAGGCCTAAACAGTGCTAGGTCTGGTTTCAAATTTGCTGATAACATAAAATCGTGTTCTCACATTTCATGTTTCAACGATGGTTATTTTTTACAATCTGGTATGGAATATATTCAGCAGTGGTCCGAGTTGTGGCAGCTACCACTTTCTGAGGATAATGTTGTGTCTTCCATACTGGAAATTCCAACCCCAACTTTAAGTACTACCTCGCTTCACACACACTTTCATCCGTGGACTCCGTCAGGGATTTAGGAATCTGATTTTCAAAGGATCTTAAAGCATCCTTGCATTGCACATGGTCGATTAGCCATGGTTAGGAGATGTTTCGCAAAATCTCCAGTTGAGACCTTGGTTTTGGGCATTCAAAGTTTGTCTTAGAGTATGCCAGCCGGTTTGGTCATCTTTTTGCTTAAAGATATCGATTGTTTGGAGGCAGTACAGCGACAATTTACATGTGGTTTACAGGGTCTTAGTGGGTTTTCGCAAGGGGAGCGTTTAACAAGGTTGGGGCTGCAGCCACTTGAGTTGCAAAGACTCTGAGCTGAACTCTCGCTGACTTTTCGTATCGTACGGGGATTTTATTGGTTGACCTACCATTTTTCGAGCTTTCTCCAGGAACGAGTACCAGAGGTCACTCCTTTAAATTATTGGTCTAGGGATCGTGAACGGAGTGCAGAAAACATTCCTTTGTTCTTCGAGTGGTCAAGCCATGGAACTCGCTTCCGGAGGATGCGGTCAGGGCTCCGTCAGTCCATGTCTTTCATAAACTTTTAGAGCGTTTACCACTCACTTGTTACTTGAAACGTACTTACTAATCTTATTTTAGTTTAGAAGCGGCGTTAGTGGCCCTGAGCCCTGCCATTATCCTTGCCTTGTGGATAAAGTTATATTATTATTAATTTAATATTATTATTATTATTATTATAAATTAGGATTTATTGTTTAATACTTTATTTTAATAAATCTGTTATGCTGAATTTGAAGCTTAAAAAATATTTTTCACTTTACCATAAATTTCATGCATGTTGATATTTACTAACAACGCGGCAGATTATCACGCTTCGGAAACTACTGGTGAACAAATAGGTGGGCAAGTGGATAGCAAGTTTGATGATTTCCAACAAAAAAATATTTTTCAAAAGTACTATTTTAAAAATCAAATTTCTTAGTAACGTCATGTGACTTTGCAATAGTAGGCCTACTTTCCAAAGTGCGAAAGTCGGCCGCATCATTAGTAAGCGGCAAGATGGATGTCTCCAACGCAACGTGGAATAATCAAGGTGACAAAATGGTCAGGTGAGTCGATTCCTATGCAGGCTAGCAACTTATTGTGTGATTAATAAGGCTGTACTGATTTTGAGCTGCCAAGCAGATTCTCGCCAAACGGAGCACGATTGGTAATGCTTGGTATACCGAGCAATTACGTCAACCGAGCCAAGCAGTGCAGCTCACACTTGGGTCTCGTCACGTGATCCTGGGGCCACTGGAGCTTGTCGTGAGCATCATTCTGCGGTTACTCATTTCCAGTCGATGCCTGTGGTAGATGCGTGGTTCCTACTGTGGGAAGGTTGAACAGCTACCACGGAATTCAATACAGGAACTAAATTTGCAGGCAATTCGTTCAGCATACAAGCATACACTTAACTACTTTTTTGTATGCTCTTCTTAAAAATTTTGTTGTTTCGTGTCCTTGGACTCTTGCTTGACATTTAGCTAGTGCTGATAAATATAGGGTCTCGGTTCTGCTCGGCAGCACTGATCGGCTCGGTGTACCAGGCAGTTTTTGAACAATCGGCGCGGCAGGAAAAATGTGTTTGGCACACCCTTGATTAATACTCGCTTCGCTCCATTTTGTCGACAGTGTAACTGCTAGTTTTATTCTGGTAGGAGACATCCTTGAGAATTTTTAGGGTATATCTCAACTTTCAATTGCAAGCCTATTTGTAATTTAAGGCCCGTATTACAAATGCTTATTGAATATCAAACTCTGGCTTTGAATGGTGTAGTAACTATTTTAAGTTTCAAAGAAATAGAAAAAAAAAAGAAAAAGGCCGGTGAACAACTAGTTCTTACTTAAGGCGTTATTACCACGGTATATTGTTGCATGTGTTACTCTTACGACGTTTTGACGTGGAACTTTCTGATTAGAAATTACCTTTCAACGCTCCCCCCCCCCTTCTTTTTTCCAGCTGATCTGCAAAAGCACAGGACAGTAAATACACCACAAACTTCAAGTCAAAAGAATTTCTGAGTTTTCCCTCTGTCCACATATTTACAGTTTTGAAGTAGTTCAGTGGAACAAAATGGTGAGTAACCCATAACCGCCTAGATACGAACGTACGCCTTCAACGTATAACAGCGAAAAAATAAGTCCCAGCGCGAGCTTTGTGAGGGGTCCACGGGGACCCCGAGCAAAGCGGGCAGCCACAGCCCAGTGGTCAGCGTCATCAGCTCCAAAACAAGAGAATGCCGGTTCGAATCCGAGAACCGACCCGTATGGACTCTAAAAAAAAAAGGGTCTGAAGGTTCTTTTAAGCTGTTATGGGTTATTGATCGCAATCAATTATTTTCTCAACCCTCAGCTAACCCATAACCGCCTAGATACGAACGTACGCCTTCAACGTATAACAGCAAAAAACTAAGTCCCAGCACGAGCTTTGTGAGGGGTCCCCGAGGACTCCGAGCAAAGCGGGCAGTCACAGCCCAC
>JAHWFP010053583.1:7414-65493 GCA_023313725.1 Lithobius niger | reverse complement strand
CCGATATGCGGTAATCGTCCCGATGTGCGGTATTCCTCCCGATGTGCCTTGTCACAAGTTGGCACAAGTGTGGAAGCCAAGATAACCTGCAATCAAACACCAGACCCAGGAAACATGCTTGTGGAACAACAAGAATTTGTGCCTGTCCCAAGTACAGGCCAGGATCTGGGTGCAGTGTACGTTTGCGGCAAAAGTGGACGCACACAGTTTTGTCCGAAAAAAACAGGAAACCATCACTGACCGCCTAGGTCTGGACTTTGTTAATTGCCAGCTGTAGCTACCGCTCGCAGGTCTGCATGCGAGCTGCCCGAAAGCGCAGGCCGAAGTCATCAACAAATAATGACTGGGGAACAGCAGCTTGCTGAACAATGGGGTTGATCCCTACAGCAAACAAGATGACACTAAGAACACCTCCTTGAGGCACACCATTCTCCAAGACAAACAGGTGGGACAGAGTCGCCTCGACATGAACGCGAAAAGAACGCCTGAGAGGTAAGCGGAAAGGAACAGTGGCATCCATCCCCTCAAGCCACAGTCATAGACATTATGGAGAATCCCATAATGCATGTATCATCCAAGTCAAAGAAAACTTGAACCAGATGTTGACGCAGGCGAAAAGCCTCTTCTCTTTCACATCTGAGTCAAGGGCAACTAGATGATCAATAGTTAACCAAAACCGTCGAAAGCCACACTGGGACGCAGATAAGATTACCCGTGATTCCAACATCCAGACCAACCTCACAGCTAGTCAGAGCGATTGGGCGGTAACTGGAAGGAGAAGTGGGGTCTTTATCTGGTTTTACAATCGGGATGACCACTGAGGTCCTCCACATAGCCAGAATAGGGCCCTCTGACCACACACGGTTGAACATCCTCATCAAGAACTGCTGGGAGGCAAGAGGCAGATGTTTCAACAGCTGATAGTGAACATCATCAAGCCCTGGGGCGGAGTCATGCGACTTGGACAAAGCTGAAACAAATTCCTGCCTGGTAAACGGTAAATTGTACTCCTGTAGCCCGTCGGAGCGAAAGTCTAGAGAGTGAGCCTCTTCTCTATGCTTGCCCGAGGAAACCAGGATCATAACTCATCACTCGAAACCCGCACAAATGCAGACGCAAGACAATCAGTGATATCCGACACAGAAGAGATCACGGCATTCACTACCCTTAGCTGCGACACCGGCGAAGGCACGTTCTTCCCACGTTTGGCGCACCTTCCTCCACACCTGCTGTGAAGGTGTGGCGCGCATGATCAATGAAACATAAGCCGACCAAGACGCACGCCTAGCCTCACTGATGACAAACCTTGCACGGACACGACAGCGCTTAAAAGGCAACAAAGTTGTCAGTAGTTGAGCTTACCGTAAATGCTCGCCCAAATGGCCTGCCCACAAGCAGGCGTTTACCACGGAACAGGTACCCGTCTCGACTGCGTGGACATACGTGAGATAGAAGCATGAGCAGCAGCGAGGACTACATCAGTGAAATGAATTGAAAGGTCATCCACATCTGTAAAGTCCTGCACCGCATGCTGGAAGACAGCAGCCTTAGCATAGCTTGACCACTCAGCTCGTTTAAGCACCCACTGGGCTGGCCTGGAAGCCACAGAACCCCTTGTGTTGTGGACAACACAATGAGGAGGTGACTGCTCCCATGCAGATCGGCAGTGACAGCCCAAGTGAAGTGAACTGGGATGGCTAGCGAGCAAAAGGCCAAGTCCACCACTGACCAATTGCCTGTGACCAGGTTGCAGTGTGTCATAGCTCCATCGTTCAAGATACAAATGGACCCCCTCTGGATCCACTCCTCAAGGATCCTCCCCTTGTTGTCAGTATTAGGTCCTCCCCACTAGACGTGGTGGCTGTTAAAGTCGCCCGGCAAGAGGAAAGGGGCAGGAAGCTGGCGGACCAGGTCCTCCTGGTCACCAACACAAAGACCTCTTCTGGTGGTAAACAAACCGAACAGACAGTAATATCGAAGTGGAAAGAAACTAACTGCTACCGCCTGAAATTTAGTGTGCAGAGGCACACTGGCATGTAGCTGAGAGTGTTGAACCAGTACTGCAACACCACCATGTGCACGTGGCACAGGGTCCGCATCCAAACGGTAGATAGAGTAACGCCGAACAACCAGATTATCCGACGCCTTAAAGGAAGTTTCCTGTAGGCATCAGCACAGAGGTCGCCAATGCGACAAAAGCAGCCGCAGCTCTTCTGCATGGGTCCAACACCCTTGGCAGTTCCACTGAACGAGGGTATGCGCAGGCATTAGGGCGGGCTTACGACCGAATCATACTTCTCGACTCCTCCTTTGGGCGATCTAAAAACATCTGAATCCTCACCCGAATCAAAAGTTGGAGTGAGGTCCAGAATGAAGTCCTCGGAAGGAGGAAAAAGTTATGGGGAATTAGAACAGGAAATCTCTCCCTGCTCCATGGGCAAAGGAGTATCTAGGTTTTGAGGGAGCGCAATGGACCCCCAGCAAGCTGGTCATTCAACGACTTTCACCTTCTCTCCTGGTGGCGACTTCCTCACAGGTGGTGTGGATGCTGTACTAGCAGGAAGCCTTCTTCGACATTTTCTGTGGCGCATTCCGGGCGGGCGGAGGTTCAACTGAGACATTAACCTGCCTGGGAACTGGGGAAGCAGCAGGAACAGGAGCAGAAGCAGTTGCAGGTTGGGCAGACGTCGACGGCAAGGCAGCAACTGGGTCCGAAGAACACAAAAGACCCTGCAAAGATGAATGCAGGGTTAACAACAAAGTAACAAGCATTCCTACCGTCCTCCTCAAATACCTGAGCTCAGCACGCAAATCTGCCAAATCAGCAGACTCGCTAATAGGCCAGGCAATGACGCACTGCACACCTGCGCAAAAGATCGCGTTATCATCGGTGCCGATAGTTTGGCCTTCTTCTGGGCCTCCGAGTAGGAAAGCCCGTCGTTAACCTTCAATTCTTGCACATGACGTTCCTCTACATAAACATGGCAGTCCCGTGAAGAGGCCTGGTGCTGACCACTGCAGTTGACGCACCGCTCCGGGCCAGCACAATCAGTGCCCTCATGGGCTGCCTGAGCACAGCTAACACAGATATGCTTACTCTAATATGAACCGCTGGTATGACCGAAGCGTTGACAGCGGTAACACCGCATCGGATTTGGGACGTAACATCTGACCTTCAACCGCAGGTAGCCCCCGCAGTAATGTGCTGCAGTGCAACTAGCGTATCTAAGGTCAGGAAAACGGTGTCAGTTGGCTGAGCATCATTCTCGCCTTCCCGTGTCAAACGCCTCACAGCCGTAATGCCTTGACTTGATTTCGTCAAGGATGACATCACTGAGACCCGTCAAATCAAAGCATGTCACGACCTCCTTGCTGCTATTCAAAGTACGATGCGGCTCTACACGCACTGGGCATAATGCCAGTGTATTCGCCTGAGCATCGTCCGCAACCTCCACAAGGTATCCCCCAGCAAGGAGCCGAGACACTCTTTCGGATCTGAACCTCAGATCCCTTGCAGTGGTTTGTGTACAGCGAATGGACGGAGTTGCGTAACATCTTGGCCCTCGCCTGTCGCGACCAGGAACTTCGGGAACTTTTACTTATGTCTAGTAACTGGGCATCAGGTCCAACCATCTCGGGTTCCCTCCTCTGGCGCTTGCTAGCGCAGCAAGGAGGGGAAGAAATTTGTTTGGGGAAAGAAATTTATCGGGGGGAGGGGAGAAGTACTTGCCATTGAGAGCAAAAAAGAAGTCGCGGCGGTGTGCCCCATAAAAGAAAATCCCGCGTGGCTCTCAGGTGATGCAAGGCTGGAAGCCGCATATCCAGGGCCCTGCGGTGGATGCTAACACCGCCGTCTATCTTGGTGAGGTAGCAGCTTAAGCATGCCGAGAGGCGAGGCCACCAAGGAAGCCGTACACACCACCTCCGTGGATAACCCAAACAGTTCGGGTCCGTGATGCAGGTGGATACAGCACAAGCCGCCTCCCCACATCCACAGGACCAGAAAGGTCATAGCCGATTGATCTTAGGCTGGCTCGCCCAGGCCACCCGTCCTCCGGATTAAGGAGCCAAAGCCCGAAAGCAAAGATCTCCGCCTCCATGGATTACAGGGTTGCAGCACACGGCCAACATGCTGGGGGATGAGGATGAAAAGCCCAGTGGCCAGAATGGGCAAATTGGAATCAAACCCAAAAGGAGAAACAAACCGCTAAACATCCTCTAAGCAGCCACCGTGGGTCCGGTTTGTCTGGATGTCCCTTCACCTCTTTCTGACTAGTGCTTGCGACGGGTGTTAAGCCCGCCCGTCATACACACCATAGGTGCACTTTCAAATCGTAGTGTTGGGGCCGCTAGTGTTAAAGACGGACCAAAAACCCTCTGCCATGCAGACCATTGGCACACTAGCAAACCGTGATCTAGGGTACCCGTTTAGTCACCTTCTACGACATGCAGGGGTACGGTGGGCTTATTCTACCCCCAGCCCACAGGGGAGCAAACCGTTTTTTTTATTATCTTTAATATTAAGCAAGAGCCCTTTCCCTTTTTTTTAAATACGAACATTTTATCCATTTTTTTTAGAGCTCAATGATGAAGCACTGTAAGAGTCTCACCGTTTAAATCCAACGATTCGTTGGTCTGAGAAGTGAGCCAAACTTAGAGTAGTTGGTTGGTTTATTCAAATCCTCGATTTCGTAAGCATCCGGTGGTACTAACAGCATCGATTGTGTAGTACTTAATTTCGTTATTTTTTAGGTAATGTTGCATATGCTGTTACTGTAAGTGTCTAAATTAAGCAGAGCCAATTCACAATTTTTTTCTGAATCCAAATGAATGGGGGTGTTTAAATTAATTTTCTTTACCGGAGAGAATAATTGAACAGGAATCCATGATGATGACTTTTTTAAAAGTGATATATATGTAATGAAAAAAGATTGTACTACATTAAAATAAAGAGCAGCCAGAAAGAAATCGAGATGAAATATTGCGTAAAATATAAACATCCGACTTCTAACAAATCGAAATCCCCAGTTTCTACAACTTCACGAAACAACAGACCGATGGAGGTAGTGTTTTGCGATTATGTGGTACGAAAAAAGCTTACTTCATTAAGTTGGGGAAGGGACTAGTGAACAAAATCATAGATAACTTGCCCGTTGAAATGCATTTACCGGGAAATCAATACTGCGGTCCTGGAACTAAGCTAAAGAAATGACTGGCACAAGGAGATCCTGGAATAAATAAATTAGATAAAGCGTGCAAAGAAACACGAAATTAAAAAAAAATGGATCAACTCGTAAACCACTTCACAAACTAACGCGGAAAAATTTTCCGAGACAGAAAGTGATTGTACTGGGCCTGAACGATCTGTGGCACGGAGACTTGGTGGAAATGATACCGTACGCTAACCTAAATAAAGGGTTTACCTACTGACCTGCATTAACGTCATGTCCAAGTTCGCTTGGGCCATTAATCTAAATCTGAATTACACGTTTCCGAAGCTTTCAAGAAGATACTCGTAGGGGCGACACCCCCTAAAAATGTACATGTTGATTAGGTAGCGAGTTCTACAATAAAGACTACTCAGCGCTACCAAGAATTTATAGGGTTTGGAGGAGAATTTGTAACTCTAAAAAGTCCCTATTGAAACACGTTAGATCGGTCCCCATTAGTTCAGTCCGAGTTTTCAGAGGGCGCCACGTGTTCCATCTGATAATTTTTACTCATTTTTCAGCCCAAATCTAAAGTAAACTAAATTACAACTAAGCTAGGTTAAATAATAATTAAAATCAAGCTAGTTTCGTTTAGTTTAGTTTAATTTTAGGCTGAAAACTGAATAGAAATTTCCACATAAAACACATGGCGCCCTCTATAAACTAAGCCTGAACTAATACGACTGTATCCAAGACGTTTCAGTATGGGTCTCAGTCACAAATTCTCCTCCCCAACCCTATAAATTCTTGGCGCTACTTAGGCGCCATAACATTAACATGTATTCAATGTACTCTAAGACAGCGAACATGGTAGAACGTTTCAACACAACGCTGAAAAATCGAATGTGGAAAAGAGTCACAAGTTGATACACATTATCGACGAGTTGGTTTCGCATTACAACAAGACTCATTCCACAACAAAACTGAAACCTAAGGAAGTAACCAGACGTCACAAACCGTTGCCGAGACAAACTAGCCTTAAACGACTGCTGAAGAAAACAAAACTGAAACCTAGGGAAATAACTAGATGTCACGAACCGATGCAGAGACGAACTAGCCCTAAACGACTGCTGAAGAAGCCCAAATTTGCTGTTGGAAATAAACAGAGGAATCTTGCACCAAAGGTTCGTAGAGACTTTAAACCTACAAACTCTGAAATTGGACAACCCGCGCTCTCGTCTTTCATCTTCCCCAATACTTTTTGGTTGATGTCGGAGTGTAGGAAATGGTCTTTGGGGTAGTCTGATGTGTCGAACAACGACGCATCCTCTTCCACATCTTTAACATCGTCCTTTCTATCAAATAACAAGTTATTAGTATCCGTAACTAGGAGTTTACATCTCTCCGGTCCGTACTTTTTCATCACATGGTCATATGAAACCGTTAGACTAGTTACTTCGACAGTTCCAAGATGATAAACCCAACCATGATGGGTTTGTTTAAGATGATGTTTGCGGGGGTCGTTGTAAAAATTACTAAATCCTCGCTTAAGAGACGTGAAACTCATGGTGCAGGGGTGTGATGTATACTTGATGACTCTCTTTCATCATTGCTATCAAGACGTTCGATTGCTTGCGTTCGTTTTCGATCGTCTTACCAAAAATTCTGTTATTCATCAATTCTAGATGTTTTTTGTTAAAATCGTTAGTAGCTGCTTGCCGTTTCTCGTTATTAAACATGATGTCAGGCTTCAGGCAAGGTTTTTGCTTAAAGCTGATTGCTCTGTTCATTTTCTTGAGAACCATGCCGAGAGAGAGGTAATTCAAATTCCTATAGTGCACCACGTACTATGTCTTTAAGAAAAGGCTAGTTGTTAGCTTTAGGCCTTTGTTATACATTAACCGCAAGTCCTCTATTGCCCGACAGTTGAAAGGAGAAAGTATACACTTTGTGATTTTTATATGCTCTGGCGCTAACGGGAAATCATTTTGAGATCCATGAAGCATCTCTGTGTATTCCAAGTCCACTTCTAATACCAACCCCGTATTGAATTAGGAGGTTTGAATGTAAAATGCGGTGAAAAAGTATAGAGAAAGCAGTATAGCTCCAACAGGGAAATCGAGAGAACGGCATTGGCTACAACAAGAAACTTCAGCTTCACCCTCACCGTCATCAGAACACGCTGAGCTTATCTAATAGTTGATGTGCAACGGGACAGTGATAAAGAATCTCAACTGTAAAAGATCTCGATTTTTCTATTGGACCAATAGGGAGAAATATTCGTTTGCCTTCATTAACAATAAATTGTTCTATCGTGCAATCCGCTGAAGAAAAAGACAATTTTTACCAATGGCCGACAGGCTTAATCTGTCAGTGGGCCAACGAACTGCATTCACTGGCACAGTTCTTGCTAAGGAGGAGATTCCTCTTGTTGAAGCAGCATTCTTCGTAAAGTGCACTTGAGAAGCAGTTGGGATATTAGAAAACTAAAGCAGAGGACTCCAAGATTGAATTTGTACGATCTATGCTTTCCATGTTATACTGGGAAGATCCTTATATCAACTAAGAAAAAAAAACGTCTTGGAATTCGTGAGGACAACTGGTTAGGAACAGGCTAAAGCTACATTTCCAAGTTTCAAGAGTGGGATTTTTCGACAGTTGTACGGGCCATCCACTTTAGGCTCTCCTCCAATTTAGGCTCTCCAAAGTATGCTAACAACTTCCCAGTATTTTCCCACTTTTTCTAGACAAGTTTGATAACATTTGCTCTTTTCTATTTTTCATAACACCCTGTTGCTTGTGCGTGAAATATCACAAAATGTCACCATTTGATAATAATCGAAGACCTTTCCTTGGTTCCAGTGCAACTACTAGTTTGCCAATGAGCTATGCTTCTGGGGCTTTGTTATCTTTCGCCAGTGTGGGACGATTTTGGATGTTGACACTGCTTTTAAGCCCTCCATTGTGGACAAATAAAGATAATTTTAACATTTAAAATTATTTTTTACTAGCCTAAAATACTTACTTGTTGGGGTAGGGGTGTCAGGATCTTGACACGATGATGGACAAAACCAAAGGCCGAGAAGAAATTAAATTGCAGATTGTCGTAGAAGACATAAGGCCTAAGGGAAGTACGTTTAGCCGCAAGTACCAATTATATTACAACTTGGGTCGGTTGGGAAAACCTTCCTTTTTTCTGATGGGACACTTAAAGCGGACACAATTTTATGACTTTTATTTAAGCTGTATCTGTACAATAATGCCGTGTTTGATGCCCGCATAAATACTAAAACATGAAGTCACAAATTAGGCTGCAAAGGGAAAAAACGGTCGGGAGGAAAAAATGAGATCGGTCGCAGGGGCGCAATCCACTTCCCTAAGCCAAATATTGTCCCTCCCGTCCTTGTTAACGTCCAGGAACAGAGGCATCGGGGGTTCTCCTTCTGTCTCCTCCTTAGACACGTGGGGTTCTCAGTGTAGCCTCATCGAGATAAAACCTCGGGCTTTGAACTGGTCATTGGAACCGTTCTTTGCCTCTGGTATGCACAAGTTTCCCCAATGCTTCAATGGAAACTGGTGTTGTCCTCACACCTGGTTTGCAGTTCACGGCTTAACAATGCGCGGGAAAGTCAAGGATACTTTAGAGCAGTCTTTCGTGAAACGGAAAGGTTGTTCATCGCGAGAGAACACCGCTAGCTCGTTTTGACGTGCTGCCGAGACTCGAGCCACCCAGAATACCGTCGTGTGTGTCAAAAATGTGCTCGAGAGGCTCCAAGACCTGTAGGGCTATGGGCCTAAGGTATCATGCCTGGTCTTGAGTTTCCGGCTCAGAACTGGTCTGTGACAGATTCCAAGAAGTGAACCAACCCCTGGGGCATCCGAAACAGTTGTCCTCGCATGAAAAAATGCAGCAAAGGCATTGTGATGTGCCCCTTCCGCCCCAGTGATAAGAAAGATCGTATTGTGACAAAGGGAACAGGGTTCTTTGTTAACAAACCTCCCCCGGCCCTGTTGAACTGTGCACTGCTAACTTTGGTGCAACATTCCCCGACCGACTGCCTGCCGGTGCCTTGTTCCTTTTCACAACCCTTTGACGGTTGATGTCCGTGTCAACGGATGGTGCTGCAACTGGGGTGGAGACTACGATCGGCTCTTAAGTTTCGCTCCCTTTCACCATCTTCATCCATAGTACACTGTCTCTACTTTCCCTCGGTTCAGCTTTTTAAGCTTCTTCGTCACCCCATGCGATGAGAAGTTTTGTCCCCCTGTCGTCGTGTTGCGAGGTCTGTTACGAGCTTTGGAATGATGAGGCGGTCGTCTCTTGCAACCCTGTTGGCTCCTTGGCACCAGAAAAACGACGTGACTTTCCGAAAGACGCCTTTCCAATGCTAAGACTGTGCGCTCCGTTTCCAGTTATCCCGAGAGACTCCTACTTCCCATGCGAGAAATGACTGTTCTCCTGACGTAGGACTGCTTCACTCATTACAAGATATGTAACGTTAATTACCTCTTGACATTGCGCCGAGAGACAGGGCGCTTTGGAGTCTTTCTTCGCAGTCGTCGACATACGTTTCCCTGTAATTTGTTTCCTATTATGTCCTTATCACTTCATTATGTGAAGATACTGAGATGAGCCGTTGTTGCTGCACATTCAGCTTGGACGATCTAGACTCCTTTCCTTCTCTTTTCCATGTTCTCTTGCCAACAGATATGTGATGAGAGGACCGATAGAGGTTCTTGTCTCGTTTGTCGCTAGACTTGCGACTGGATAGGTAGAGGTACAACGGCTTGTCTTCACGCCTCTTTTCCCATTCCTCCCAATGGTGCTAGGTATGTGACGAGTCTGGGAGAGACGAGGTACCCTGACTCCTTATCCCCTTACGTTCCTTTGTCTCAATGTGCTAGACTTGCAACGAGCCTAGTACTCTCCATACCTCCTGTATCCCCGTCTCAATGTCACTATTCTTGTGATGAGACTGGGTTAGATAGGTATTTTGACTCCCTTGTTTCTTTATGTTCCTTTGTCTCAATGCCGCTAGACACGAGGCTAGGAGACCCAGCTTTCATATCATTCCAGACACCCTGGGTTCGTGCAGCACACCAGTTTTGCTTTTCAAGTACATTTTTATTACAGTTTTTCAGTTTATTTCCGGTACATTTTAATGTGTAACAGGTATGATTTTTTCTGACTTTTGGTGGAATTCCAACTTTTAAGCAGAAATTCTGTAATTAACCAACGTTTATGTTAAATTCGTCCGTGTGGTGCATTATTTAAACCTTTCCGACTTTTCCTCTTGAAGGCAGTCTCATGCCTGTGTGTACAACAAGTTTAATAATTGCGACAAATTTGTTGTAAATGCAGGAGAAAACTGTTAATATTGCTTGATTTAAAAAATTCAAGTTACTACCAATATAAACATTTAATTTCAAGTATTTTTCTTTCCAAAATCTGTACGACCCCCGACACCCCTCCAGTCAGTCTTAACTGTCCTCATTCCAAGTGCTGGTCAACTCTCCACAACGGAATGTGGTCTATGACGTGGCCTGTACATATGCATGCTCTAATGATTCCTTTAATTCTTTCCAGGGATGAATAAAATTCTTACAGAACAAAATTACCCACAAAATCTTCCCAAAGAATTTTTAATTCTCACTGCCTTTCACAATGTTGGCAAGCCATTTCAGTGAATTTCTTCAGTTCTCCAAAATTTCCAGCTAACTTCTTTTTAGCATTCTTGCCTTTTCTACATGCCTTTCCACAGTCCTTCCGCCTAACAGAAAGGGGCATTCCTCCTCTCAAAATACCGGCATCCCGCTTGAAAAGTGTATGAGACATATACCAGATGAGGTAAAGAGTAGCAGTGGCGTTTCTCGCAAGGGAACAAACCTTGACTACCTTAGGCTACCCTCATGAATGTCATACCAGTAGTCTCCACTTGGCCAGTAGATCTTACACGCTCTTCTCAGATCGCAGTTCACTTGCCACATACTAAATCTCCCACAGCTAGTCGCTGATTTTGCGAGTAGGGCTAATTCCATGTCACCAACTGTGAATATTGATTCGCCAACGGCAATTGAGAAAGAATGGAGAGGATTACTTAGCTACGTGCAAAACGACTGTACCATGTTCCTCCTGCAAACAGTCCCAATGTTTTGTACCATAAGCCTCTGCACAAGCCACAAGCCACTAAACGCTGAACACACAGTGCAGTGTTCTAAGTTGCCAAGGCAAACACTTTCCTGGGGGTGGAGGGGGGAATTGGGCATAGTGGCCCTGTGCGACCGCATATAACGGCCAATTCCCCAAAGGGGCTCATTTTCAACCCCCCCCCCCTCCACTCAGCCTATGGACCCAAGGAAGAGAAGACAGTCGAAGGAAAAAAGGAGGGGGGAGAATCCGTCCTAAAATCCCAATTTTACTAACCTCATAACACTGGCAACATGATGTCTGTACAGGTAACACGATGGAGACTTTCCTGTACTGGCGACACGACACTTTTTGTGGAGCCCGGGAGCATGGCGGTGACATGGTGGTGACTCGAGGGTGCGTCGCTGCGGAACCCGTCGACATGCCTCATGCCAACCTACATTCCAGCGCATTTTGGCGACATACACATTCCCATGTGCCCTGTCGCCGGATTTCGTTCTCCATCCCATGACCTACACATTTTCTTGGTGATTTATGGCTGGGAAGTATTCTCTTTCCAATGACCTACTCCTTTTCTCGGATATTTACAGCAGAGAAGAGATAGCTTTTCCTGGTATTGCTATTTCCGCTTACTTACCTACATTGTTACAAGCTGTGATATTGAAGGCTCTCAACTATTAATTCCTTTTACATCTTGAATATATAGAATTCAATTATTAAATTAAACGCTCTTCAGGTCGCGACAAGTACTAATATTATTTGGTGACACTTTTTGTTTCATACTGACAAGCAGGATGACGCACTGTTTACCTCAAACATCGCTGACCACATAGTAGGCTTAGAGCTTTACGGTCTAAAAACAAAAGGGAAAAGGGAAACTCAATGTTGCTTTAAAGAAAAAAGATTATTTAACCAACCCAAATCCAAACATACCCAGCGATCCAACAAGGCAGCAGTCTTCAGCTAGCGACAAGCCACTAGTCAGCGATATTTCCTTTGTTGGCAACGGAGTCTTGAGCGGCTACATGACATATGTTTCACGCTAACAGGAGGCTGGTGCAAGTGAGGTTAGTGAAATACTCTTAGTGAGTCCGGCGAGGACTCTTGTTTGAAAAATAACACTGTGGGAATGAGCTGCAGTAACGAACAAGGTTCAACTCAACTTGCAACAAATAGAGTTGTAAATAATATGAAAATTTGCAAATGGACTATCACAGTCCTGCTGAACGGTGTAGAATTAGTTATGGAAGTCGATTCCGGAGCAGATGGAACTGTCATCTCCATGGACTGATATAATACTTTTCCTACGTGCCATTGCAAATCAGTCCTTATTCGATTCACATTAAAATTAAAAGGTCTCGCACGCTCGAAAATCTGGTGGCTGTCAACGGACACATCCACAGAAAAGAAAAGTTAAATCTTGCGTGAATAGCCAAGAATTTAAAGAAAATCGGTCATCAGGTCCCAAACACACACAGAAATACCCCCTAAAAGCTAATGCAAGATTTCATGCGATCTTTGCTACCCTGTGGATAACTACATGTTTCTTATACTAGTGCTGGGCGGTATCGGTATTTTTACCGTGGTTATCGTTTTTTTTTTAGTATCGAAACCGTAATCGGTATTTGCATAGTATCGAAATACCGTACATTTTTAGTGTCTAGCTGATTTTTTAATAACTTCGCCAATTTTTGGCCGATTTGGACATTCCGAAGCGTATTTTCACCAGCTTTCCAATGGAGCTAAATTCAAATTGATAGCATAAACTGTTCAGAAGTTATAGGGGGAAAAATCAAATGAGAAATTTACAAAATATTTACTCAGTCTTTAAGTTGACTCAATCATTCAGGTAGAGTTAACCGTTAGTCTGTACAAAACATAAATATCTATCCAAATGTTTTTTGTTTTTTTTTGGATTCGGCTAGGATCCGGATCTGATTCAGCCAATCTTGTAAATTATCTGGATTTGGTAAAAGTAGATACAGTCGATTCCTAGAGTTTATGCTTCGTTTTAAGAGGTATTTATTCCAGCAACGATTTAACTGTAACCCGATCTTCGAGACCGATTCCAATCAAAGTGGCGGATAGCAGCAGAGGTGCACTGATGTTGAAATCGGACATCGGAAAACAGCTTGGTATGCCCTGTATCATTTAGTAGCAGTTTGGCGCGAGGGTATGCTACAACTACCCAGGTAGGCGGATACCGATACCGGATTACCGAAAATACAGAATATTTTTTTCAGAATACAAATACCGTACCGTTCCGAAAATTTCCGATACCGCCCAGTACTATCTTACACTAGTGGATGCGTATCGCAAAATTCCTTTGGTCCACAAAATGAAGGCAACAACTTCACAGAAAAAGTTGCGATTCTGAATACCCACATTGCCGAATACGGATTAATGGACGTTTTTGTCACAGGCCGTCAAGATTATTCCAAAATTGGCTAAAATCCAAAGGCATCCGACACCTAACCGCGCCTGCGTTCTTTCCCTGGGTGAACGGGCTCGCCGAGATTTTTGTCAAAAACTTCAAGAAAATCTATAAGGCTGCAAGACGCGATGGGCTTAATGTTCAAAATAGTATAAATGCTTACATTGAATCATCCCGAATTACACTCGGTGCTACTACACAAGCAACAGCAGCTTAAATCATATCTAGATTTATTGCTACCCGACCCGGTTGCAAAAACTAAAGAATGTCAGCATAAACAAGTGCAACGTTCACAAAATAAGATGTTGCATAAATACCTATTAAACACGCCCGTGTGGTTATCGCAATTTCAGTTACACGTCCGATAAATTGTTGCGAGCGGGAGTGATTAACGAAGTCTTTTCACATGAGTTATACAATGTCCTAACAGAAGATAACTCTATTGTGCGTAAACACAAGTCGCACTTGAGAGAACGTGCTTTGGCAGATGATATTCATGACGCCGTAATTTCAGGCGCACCATTGTCGAAGTCAGCACAAAATTCAGCAATGAATAATAATTCAACTAATGAGCGACTTCAACCGAAATCAAATTCTAAGCGTTCTTCGTTTTGTAACACGCAATCTCAGCATGATCACAAGGTTCTACGCCCAAGAGAAATAAAAGCCGACAATAGATTGGATCACGTCTACCAGCTTTGTTGACGCCGCTGGCTAGTTACTCAAAGTCACCTTCTAGCGTGCGATCATCCAACCCCAGAATTGACCAATTAACGCCCACCAGTTGTCATTCACAGAGTCGCGTTCACCGAAACCAATCACGACCGATCATCTGGAAAACGTATCCGGTACAATCCCACACATTTAGGTTCAAAATACTCGCGGCAAATTAGCGAATCAGAAAATATCAGTTGCCCGTAGCAACCGCACGTACACCGACGCCAACCGAGAGACAAAAAAGCGTAAAGTAATCAAGTCTCCAGTCTTGGAATGCGAAACCGAGAGTGAACCTGAAAAGCCAACAGACTTTAGGTCGTAGCAAACCAATTCGAATGAACCAAGTACCCGATCGAATGAATCTTTAACAATAACCAAATAACAATAACTTACAGCACCCAGTAACAGGCTGTATAATCCCAGTAACAGGCTGTATAATCCGTAGTCTTAGTCCCTGTTATTCGTTAACCCAATAGAGGGCTTTATTTTAACTTGTTCCGTGATCGAAAAATTTGTAGTATAAAGTTATATGTGCCCGGAACTGACCAGGTTAATTTTAAATCGTGTTGTGCTGACAACCTGTGCCAAAGTTTAAAGTTCATAGAAATATTGATTTCATGATTTTAACCCTATATGTTCTTTGTATTTCATCTTAAAAGCTAGTAGTGCACTTGCAATAGAAATAAATGTAGACAGGAAAAAAATAATCTATTCTTTTGTTTCAGCTAATTTTAGATTTTTTTATTTTATTTTGCGGGATGTAGTGTGGTGTAGTCACCTGTGCGCACCACACTTTAGCAACACTTAGCTCAATTATGTTAACCCCATACCCAGGGCTAACCTCCTACTAGTGTGCCACATACATAAACTGATACTAATGAATTGCCATAGACATGTGACGCCTTATGTCACATGACATGTAATTTGTTATAAATACCAATGCTCAACTAAAGCTGGTGTCCACACCCTTGCTTGTTACTGAAGTTTCAGTTTCGTAATGCTATTTTCGTGAACGTTACGAAGAACATTCCATATCAAAATAATTGTCCTCCATGGCCGAGTAACAATGCAGTCTCGGTTAACTTATTGTTTCCTTTTCACAATTAAATCGAAATGTTATATTGCAAGTGTAATTATCTAAAATAGATTATCTCATAACTGAGGAAAATTCGTGAAGGGTTACTGCTTCGTGAATTAAAAAACCACAAAAATAATATAAATAGGCCTAAACTATCTTACAATCAAATGTAATACACCGGGCACTTTATTGGAAATATAATTAATCAGCAACCATAAATTAAGCTATGTACCAAAGTGACGATTTTCTTTAGGCTGTTCAACAAACTTTGCAATTATATTTTAAGAAGGAGCACACAATCAATACTTGCACTAAACAAAACCGTACCTCAACCAAAATGCATAAAACACAAAAAAAACCTATTAGGGTAAAGACACCATCAAGTTTTCACCATAAAAAATAGTGATAGAGCCAAAAATGGCTGGCACCAAATTTTCTGTCCCAAACCTGATCACTCAATCTTAACTGACACCTCGATGATTTTCAGTTAAGCTAGGGCGATCACGGTTCAGACCATGGTTGTGGAGTTTTTTGTATGAGGCAGCCTTAACAACAATCAATATTCTAGCGTTTGCCTAGATTATTACACTAAAAGACAATTTGTAAATTGTCTACAGCGAAGAAGATTTTAAAATTTCCTTTTTTGGCAAACATTATTAAAAACATACATTTGCAAACTTAACTGAAAAACATTGTAACGAGCAAAGGGCTCATTGTCGTAGAATTGAAATCACTGGAAAGAGGTTTGAATGGCTTACAAACATACATAGGGCTCTATTAATAAAATCCATCACATTAATAATATTGTAGACTGGACAGGATCAAGATTTTGGACCACAAAAACCGACTCGGTAAGCCCCTCCTCATCCAGTCCAATAAGAACAGCGCAAACATTAATCTTCATTAAAACCAAAAAGTATGATACCTCTGAATACGAATGTTCCGTAAGAATACTGACGGCATTTAAAGAACGTTTCGTAATATTATTGGTACGTATTCTTGGTGACATGTAGTTTATAATAATAATAGTCTTTAACATTTAACATTATACTGTTATGTCAAGTAAGTAACCTTACATGCAAATCAGGTGAGGAGGAATGGGGTTTAGAACACTCCTTTTTTTTTCTTCACTGAAACATCTTTTTTTCACCTTAAATTTTAAATTTTGGTATCACCTTTACCTGATCTGGGGCAAATTGATCACCAGGAAAAGGTACAACACTTGGTGCACCCAATCCTCGAAAACGAGAGATAATCAAACAAATCGCTGTAGCCACCCTACACAAACATACAAAAAATTCTTATTAGTGCAAGCCAAAACATAATTAATTTTAATTTAAAAAAGCTAATTTGCTTATGATGCATAACAGTACCTCCAGAGCAAGCCTAACTTGAAAAAAACTGGTTAATAAAATGTAAAAAAATGTATCTTTCCAGCTTTGCTAAAGATAGTTTTTGTTGCCCAACCGTAAATATACATTACCTGTTTTTTATGCACTCTCTTGGGTCCTCAGTGCTTCTTCCAGAGAAAGAAAGTTGGCTTCCCTGCCAGTTCTGTAGGTATCCCACTGCGCATGCGCGGACGCAGTCCCCCCCTATATAAACGCTGGCACAGCTTCGATTTTCATCTCTTTTAATACTCTCAATCGTTACGAAGGCAACTCGAGAGGGGAGGAAGGGCGGGTCGCCTGTTGTATTTTCATTTGGGCAACAAAAACTATCTTTAACCAGCTTTGCTGGAAAGATAAGTTTTTGGTTGCCTTCAAAATCTACATTACCCGTTTTTTATGCACTAAACAGACTTCGTCACCGGAGGCGGGCCTTGGTGATGGGCACCCTGGCTACGGACTGGCTACCCTGAAGTCAACTGGACTCAACGAACCTGAAGGCAACCGCCATAGGGGGTGAAAGATGATCCTGTAGGTCTTAAAAGTTTTGTTGTGCAAACCGGACGGCGGCAGGTGCATTGAGAAATTGGCTGCTAAGTGAACGGGACTGAATGCAAAGGGTTCCACCGGAGGAAGCAGTTGCAAGCAGGTTCCAGGGTAAAGGAGAAACAGCCGCCAATGGGTGACTGAAACCCTTAGGGATCACTGTAGTGACATAGTCAGAGTGACAAGTGTTATAATTATTGAAGATGGCAGCAAAAAGTATCTTTAACCTAGTCTAGTACTGGAAATGATGGTAAACTCGGGCCAGAAGGGAACCGAGGTGGTGTAGCGGAACCTTACAAAGTTGGTACGGTCCGAGGAATGCTTGCTGGCAATATGAGCAGCTGTCTGGCACGGTGACATATCGGCAGCAGGACCGAAGGTAGGTCCGTGATGACGGGGACGGGCCGGAACGTCAGGAAAAGTGCCCTGGCGCATTTTATGTTATAGGAAGGGTGACCCAGAATCGGGATGAGTCAACGTGGTCCTTGGGTCCTTCCTCGAGGTGTAAGGAAAAAGAGGTGTTGTCAATACATGGCCAGGAACGGCAAGTGTGAGAGGCGAAAATATCATAGGAGCAGGAAGCACGACAGCCTGGAACTGCTCTCCTTAGGGCCGACCTGCTGGAGGGTCACAACGAACGTTGGTGCAAGGAAGGCGGGAGTCCGAGATGGAGAAGTGTCAGCCTCTGTTTGGACGACGAAGACATTATTCAAAGAGGATGATGAGGGTCAGCCTAGAGAACGGTGAGGCAGACGAAATCTGCATTTAGTATCAGATGAAGGCATGTCCTCAGAGGAAGACGAGGAAAAGCGGATCAGCGCACGGCAGGGAAAGGAACATGCTGGTTTCGTTCCTGGTTCGTCCTGTTACTGACAGCAATGCAGCCAAAGGTGCAAAATTCAACTGTAGGATGCAGGACCGGGGTGGTCGGGAACGGCACAGCGCCATTGGATGCGAGTTGAGGAAGAAAGATGAGACAGGTTGCATCGTGCGAACTTATACATGATGGAGGTTGCGCAGAGACGCGCACAGAGGGTAATGGAGCGAAGAGAAAACTGATCGTATCGAAGGGGAAAAGCTGTGACGCAGGTTCCAGAAGTGAAGCGGAACTAGGATGCAGGGAAGGACTTAGGCCCTCAAGGTAGCAGATGGAACAGGAGAATGAACTATGCCTGAAACCTAGCCTTGCCAGATTCACGAGGGAATGGACTTGGCCTTGAGAAAGCTGTGAAAGCTGTGCAAGGTGGAACGAGAGGGAACAGAGCACCATGAGGGACGGGATGGTGAAAGAGGCACGGAGGCGGTGTAGCAGTCGTTCGTGTTGCAAGCTGGCAAGTTGCAGCTAAAAAATCCGTGTGTATTATTGATAAGTTGAGTTCAAGGAAAAGAGACTTGGATTTCAAGTCATGTGCGCAGAGAGGTGTACCGGAACGGCAGGAGGTGTATACCTAGTAACATGATGTTCCCTTGTTTGAGGGATGCGAAGGGCGAGACCGGTGATGCGGTTGGGAAGGGAACCATTGGTTCCTTGAGACATATTCTCGGTGGGATCGAGGTCCGGAAATCGAGGCCTCCAGGACCAGCGCAACCTTCTGTTGGATAGAAAGGATCGTTGTGTACGACCTGTATGTGTTGTTAGTAATATTGATGCCGTCGAAGGGATGGCTACTAGAGACGTCCCAAATTGGCAGTACGTAACGCAGGAACATAGGAACGCGGAATGCGTACAAAGGAATGCAGGAACGAGATTGACTGGAACCATAGATTTTGGTGAGATATACTGCCGCCTACAGGGGCAGGTAGACAGTAGGTGTGGTTGACAAGCAGCAATGGGTAGAACATCAAGCCCTGACGCCGGTTCTCAATAGCTGAAAACCAGCGGAACGTCCGAACGACACAAAAGACGGCCTGAAGTGACGTAGCAGAGATGCAGGAACGCGGAACGCGTCCGCAGGAATGTACGGACGAGGAACGAGAGGAGAGAGGAACGCAGGAGTAACCACCATGGTGGCTGTACTAGGAGGAAAGATCCAGTGTGTTCCTGTTCGTTGGTAATACGAAAACCCTGGCAGACCCATTGACTAGGAGCAGTAGGAGGCGGCGGATCTGCGGAACTTGAGAACGTCGCGTAGTGATGAGAAACGGAATAGCAGGAACGGAACCTTGTGTGGCTGTTCTTAATTTTTTTTTTACATTCAATGGAGGGCGGAATGGCCAGTAATGTCGAAAGAGGAACGAAAGATGTAGAGCGAGGGCAAAAGGGTTATAAGAATGAGTTTGAGACGAGGTGAGCGGTTCGTTGGTCCCCCGGATAGCGGAAAGTTTAGCTACCAAAAGGCTGGGAGGAATGCGGAGTTAGCCCAAGAGGAGTTAAGTTGCGGACCAGCGGAGAAGGTCAATCTTGGCAGCAATTTTCCGAGCCTTGAGTTGGAGTTTGAGGTAGGCGTAGCGTTCCTTAGTGCATGAGAGTTCTTTGGAGAGTGAACGCAGGTACCGTACCAGCAGAGGCTGGCTACAAGGATCCCCATCATTCCTCGTGCCTTGCAATACCGCAGCCACGTTCCTGATTGTGGCTGCGGTATCTCAAGGCGTGAGGAATGATGGCCCGGAAAGAAGGGGATTTTTGGAGGCAGAACCGGTTGGTCCAGAGTTTTGTTTTATAAGGGTGAAGATTTCCATGGCATCCGTAACTGGTGGAACCTGTGAAGGGGATGCGGAACGAGGAGTACGGGATACAGAACCATCCCCAAGGGTTCCCGTAGCTCGCGGTATCGGTACTGATGGTATCGTAGGATGCGGAACGTGAATCGAGGAACGCAGCGGAACGCAGCGTTCGCCATGCCAGGAGAGCATTAGTAAATGCTGGCGTTTCTGAGGGAAGAAGAAAATACATTACCTAATGTGGTGGGAAGTGTTCCGCCCCATCTCCTCTCTACAGAGCTCTAGTAAGGGGAAGGAAGAGTGGTGAGGAACGTAGTGCTGCTGTTCCTAGTGAAAGCAAGTCCCTCCCCCCCCCCAAGGCCGCCGAGCAGGGGTTCGAGGGGCAACATGAGGAATGGGAAAGCATTCCTCAGGGAACGCAGCCAAACTTCCATGAACAGGGCTGAGTCCTATAGCAAGGTGAGGAACAGTAGATTGAATCACGTAGGCCAGGATGTGGCTGGTGGCATCGAGGAACGTGGAGGCCGGAACTAACATGTGAAGAGTACCCAAAACCAACCCAGGCCATGACAGGCCGCGGGGAACGTCCCAAAGAAACGTAGGTTGTGGACACGAGGAGTGGAACCGTTGAGGAGCAGTGGATAGCACAGCTGCGCAGGTCGAAGGTAGAAGGACAAGGACAAGCGAGCTACATCGTCGGAATATACACCTGAAAAAGAGACTGCGCAGAAGGATGCGCAGATGGTGGCGGGGCGGAGGAATATCATACCCCTACGAAGAAACCAACAGCATTCAATGCTAGAAGGAAAGAAACGCGAGAGCCGACAGGAGTGAAACGGCTTAAAACAGTAAGGCTGTGCAGAAGCAATGAGCAGTGAGCAAGACGAGGGTTGCTGCTCACCTGAACTGATCCGCGTACCGCTTAAACGCAATGACGACGTGAGCTGCCTTGGGCAGGAGCCAAGAGGAATGGCAGTAAGCGGGATTCTTGCGTGGAAGTAGACGACGGTTTCCCCCCCCCCCCCGGTCCCCCTTCCCCCAGGTACGGGACCGAGGGTTGTTGGGGAGCCGAGGGGAAAAGGGGAACGTTAATCCGCTGGAGGAAGGAGACCGGAACCAACGAACAGGAACCGGTAAGTTTTAACGATGTATTCCCATCCGCAGGGATCGTACAGAGGCGGCTGGAACCGAAGGCAGTGTAAACACTTTCCGAGTTGTGCGAATCACAGAACGGATCGATCCCGCTGTGGCTAGTAGTTAGCCAAAGAATCCATGGTTACACTGGGCACACCCGTAACATCAATAGATGGTAAGGGGCACACGAACCATAACGGAACCATGGCAGGCGACTGCGGTCCTGCTGGTAGAAACGCAGGAACGCTGTGGATGGCCGGAACCGCCGAGGACCAGTAAGGACCAGTAACGAGGACCGTAAATCGGACGAGGAGCTGGAAGAGCAGCCGCATCGCATGGCAGAGAAAAAGAGATGAGAATCGAAGCTGCGCCAGCGTTTATATAGGGAGGACTGCGTCCGCGCATGCGCAGTAGGATACCTACGGGACTGGCAGGGAAGCCAACTTTCTTTCTCTGGAAGAAGCACTGAGAACCCAAGAGAGTACATAAAAAACAGGTAATGCAGATTTTCGAAGGCAACCAAAAAAAAGCATTACTAATGGCTGAAAAAACTCATGGAAATTTTAATAAGTAGCCTAGCATCCCCCTAGTCAGTAAATTTTGGATCCACCTTTGTAACCGTCAGCCCTAGGATGTCGAGTAGCAGGGTTTTTTTCTGTTGCACTTGGGTGCACTGTGATCTTAAGTGCTACGAAAATATGCAACAACATGCAACATGACTGTTATACAGTTAAACGTTGCAAACTACTTCGGTCAAGAGCGGAAAACCCAATTACGTATACTACTAGTGAGCTGAACAATATTTGTGACAGTACCAGGAACTTCTAATATTACTTGGTAATCTGCCATCCCATTACATGCTGGGCAATGACTGTTGCCCAAGGAACTTCAAGGGCAACTAGTATATTAGTTTTGCTTTCTACTTGCCACAAGAAACACACGAGTCGTATCTCCCAGATTGAGCGGGGATATTAGCAGGTGTCTAGGGTCGGTATTGAGCGGTAACTATTTGGTGATTTACCAACCAAGATCTGTGGTCCTTAAACGAAACTTAACAGAAAACTCATCTTTACAACATAGACAACCAAAACCGAATCTGAACCTCCAGAACGGAAGTCTACCATTAAATCATGGTACGCTTTCCTGTTTTTCCATTACATTGAAGTATGGTACACTTTATTACTACTTACAGACTGAAGAAAAATGTTCTTGACAATATTACGAATTTAAACTACATACTTAAAATGCATAATGGTACGTACTAAGCTCACCAAATGTGAGGCATTTCACAGATTATGACAATTTCATTTTTAACTCGCATGGGTTGATATCTATCTTCACTTTACTCACGAGCACTAATATTCTGCAAGTTGTGCACTATGAAAACGTAAATGAGTACAACTAAAAACTAAGTGGAGGGTTAGCTTTACTCATCGATATGCACCCACTTTTCTACAGCTCGCTGGCATTAATAACGTCACTAACAATGTATGTTCAGGATGAGTAACTGATCAGCAACAAGGATTTATCTACACGATTTCATTTTCATTTTACTTTTAATGAAAAGTAATGTGATGCATCATATTGGTGCAAATCCGTGTTAAAAACTTAAAATATTGCTAACATTTCCGGTCCGCCACCTTGTCCAACGTATCTGGTTCTGCTATTGGCATGGCCTCGTCAGGAGACAAAACATTAAAGGTAAAATGTTTTGAAGTTGTTGACGCTTCACCTTCTTCCTTCATTATTTGTCAAACCGTCTCGTTTTAAATGTGTCCTCTGAGCCACCATGCTGATAGTGGGAGAAAATGTTAGGAATCAGATGCTGGCAACAAGTTAAATGGCAATATTTAACATCACTGTAATATTGCGTGTGAGGATTCCATTAGGGTGCCGAACCACTGATTTTGTACAATTAATCCAGGCCTCATCGATACAAGGTGGTCTTTAGGCATTAAATTTAGGTCTCTAGCACTCTACAATGGTGGCCCCTACAACGGCGGACTGTACTAGAGTCTCTCTGGAACTATGTAGCAAATGAGGTAGGCAGGCTTTATTGCTTGAGAGCCATCAAGAACAAATGGGAGCGGAGGGGTGATGCGAGGGTAGAGAGGCTCACCCTCACATGCTCCCCTTACCAAAAAATCCGGGATTCAGTGGGCTAGTGAGGCATACTACACAGCTAGGAAAAAATCACTATGGTACCTTAACAAATTTTGTTAACATTTACACTCAATTGCACATTTCGCAAGGCAACTTTGGCGGCTAAATTAGAGGGCCACTGTGGTTAGTACAGAGGAGAAATAACCCAAGCCTCACTATTAGCCCACTTCCTACACAGCATAGGCTAGTGTACCAACTGTACTGTACCGCCCGCCTGTTGCTTATCTACTATCTGGCCGAGTTTGGTCGAAAAATATTGAATACTAACGGAGACATTAATTTTTTTTTAGTTTTGCTGGAGTGAGGACTTCAATCAAGAATTAAAGCATTTGCTGATTTCCATTCAAAAATCAACAATAAGTAGCACGGACTGCTGATTTATTAATGAAAGCACCATTAGGCTAGCTGATAATTAAGTCCAATTAACAGAGTAGTGCAGGGTTGAAGAAGTATTTACTGACTTAGACAATTCTTGAGTTCTGGGGATTTTCCAGTTAGGCCTAACTTCTTGCAAGCATTCCATATCCTTTAGCTTCAATAATGGCATAAACAAACAGTTCATCTCTACCAGTTTATTCTGATACAGCAACTTAATGCATCCTCCAAAACTCTTGAAGGCAAATATCAAACTAATGATTTCTGCTATACATGACATCTATAACTGTACGAGTTGCATGGCTCACCCACATCAACCATGAAGGCCAACCACCCATATATAACGCCCTCTCATCACCACCCAGAAACCCCAAGGCCAACATCACAGGCCCACTAAGAGTAAGTGGTGCATTCTACAATATACATCAAAGTCATACCCACGGGTATGAAATTCCAGTACAAGGGTGGAACGAAACTTTGTCTTTTCTAACATTCCCACCCCTTTTCGTTTCATCCTTGTCATGTCACCTGCTGAAAAAAAACGATCACGAATGAAACACTCATTAGTAATAAATAGTCCGCACACATTAATGCAAGTCCTTTTTTGTAACACGTCACATCATGTCACTAAAGCTCGGCGTAATCTTTCAAAGAGGACTCGTGTCATTGGCGTCGTGAAAATGTCGGCCAGGTTTTCTTGACTCCTAACTTACTTGATCTGGCAGACTACTTCATGCGCCACCTTTCGTACAAACTTGTACCTCATGTCAATATGTTTTGACTGCATATGTTCTTTGTAGTCTCGTGCATAGGCTATGGCTGCTTCATTGTCACAGTATACAGTAATTGGTGGTTTGACACCTAACCACGGCAGTTTATTGCATATGGTAACAAGCCATTTGACTTCTATGACTGTACTTGCGAGGCCAACGAATTCTGACGCCATAGTGGACAGCGCAATACACCTTTGTTTATGTGCACGCCACGTTACTGGTATGCCAGCCAAAAGTCTCGTGTATCCGGACCATGATTTCCGGTCATCAATATTGCTCGCCCATGAGCTGTCAGTATAGAAGTCTAAAACAGGTGTTCCAGTTGTGGGTTGACATTTTACGCCTAAAGACTTTGTAGTACTGGCATACAAAAGCACACGCTGTAGCATCCTCCAGTGATCCAGTCTAGGGCAAGTATATTCGCTGGTAACTCGATTACGGAAGATGGTAACACGGGTATACCTTATCAACTGGCCAACATGGAACTAACTTGTCCTCAGGTCGCCTTTACTTCTAACTCTGTTTTTCTTGCACTTAAAAAACTAAAACGAAGTAAATCTTGTGGCCCCAATGGACTATCGGCCTTCATTTTCCGTGAACTTGCTGGGGTTATTAGCTATCCTCTTTCACTGATCTACACTTACTCGTATGCTCAAGGTAAACTTCCTTCGACTTGGAGCACAGCAAATGTCGTACCGATCTTTAAAAAGAGCTCACCGTCTGACCCTTCCAATTACAGACCAATTGCCTTAACGTGTGTGGCTTGTAAGGTCATGGAATCCATTGTGCGTGATACCATGGTTACATTTTTCGAATCCAACTCTATTTTTACTCAGGATCAATTTAGGTTCCTGCCGGGTAGATCTGTTACATATCAGCTTCTTGCAGTACTTGACAGGTGGACTTGGTCGCTCGATGAGGGCATTCCGACAGATGTAGTCTATTTCGATTTTCGGAAGGCTTTCGAGTCTGTGGTGCACCGTAAGCTCCTTAGCAAAATCGATGGATGCGGTATCAGTGGAGACTTGAAGGTGTGGCTTGTGGCCTTTCTAGCACACCGGACACAAAGGGTGATTATCGGTAATGTTCTCAGCCCACTCCTTTTTTTGATCTATCTTAATGATCTCGATTTTACGCGGGATAACTGTTTTCGTTATAAGTTCGCAGACCATCTGAAAATTGGCTCGGAAAATTGTTCCACTACTTGTTCTTCGGCCCTTGTATCCGAGATTCTTCATGTAGAAGATTGGTCAAAAATCTGGCAGCTTCCACTTTCGATTCACAAATGCCACACTCTACATGTGGGAAGGCAGAATAGGTGCTGTCAATACCTACTTGATAACCAACCGTTGTCATCCTTACCCGAAGTTAGTGACCTGGGGATTTGGTTCACTAGGGACCTTAAATCATCCCAACATTGTAATAAAATCTGTGCTTCTGCGTATGCTCGTTCTGCTATTGTGAACCGGTGCTTTAATTCTGGTAATGTTTCAACTAAGATTTGGGCTTTTAAGGTATTTGTGCGTCCTATTCTTGAGTACGCAACCCCAGTCTGGTTCACACACCTGGCTGAGGACATTGATCTTCTTGAGCGTGTCCAGCGTAGATTTACTAAGGGGCTTCCTGGGTTCCGCCAGATTAGCTACGAAGAACGTTTATCGATGTCCGGCCTGGAACTTCTGGAACTGCGCAGGCTAAGATTTGACTTAATTTTGGTTTATAAGATTCTCCGTGGACATCTACATGTAGAGCTCCCATTCTTCGATCTTGCGTCTGTGCCAAACCGCACCCGAGGTCATTGCTGGAAACTCATCTTTCCACCTTCCCATCTGGAATGCCATCGTAATTTTTTTTCGGTCCGGGTTGTCCCTATATGGAACGCCCTGGAAGGTGATTTGGTGTGTGCGCCTACTGTTTCAGCATTTAAAAGGCTTCTCTATGAGGCAAATCTGAACAAATTCCTAAAACGACCAATTAATGTGTAGCATTCCTCTTTACTCCATTACAAGGATCAGTGTTAGTGGCTCAACCCCCTTCTGCCATCCTTCCACTCCAGTGGTAAACTTGTTTATTTATTATTTATTATTATTAAATTGTGACAATGCTATTACCGCAAATTAAATGTCCGGATGTGTCCGCAGGGCAACAAACATCAAGGCTCCGATAAGGGCACAATACTTAGTTGAGTCCACCACCCCTATCTCCTGCTTGTTTCCTCTGATCAGGGCGACCCCTACGTCCAGTGGTGTGGAGACGCATCGTGCGTTTTCAAGTTTGTAATACTTTGTCAATTCCTGTATGTATGAGCTTTGATGGATTTTCCATATCCCGTCTTGCTTCTGAAATTCCTCATCCAGAAAGCGTTGTATCTCTCCGAGATCCTTGACGTCGTATTTTCCTGAGATTCTGGCAATTACTTCCTGTAAGGTTTTCTTGTCTTTAACAAATATAGCCAAGTCATCCACATAAACGAGGACTACTGCTCTTCCTTGATAGGTGTATATGCAGTTTGTCGATAGGAGCTTACTAAATCCGAATTCCTTGAATGGGACCAACTCCTGGAACCATTGTCGTCCGGCTTGATGAAGCCCATACAAAGCCTTATGGAGTCGCCAGGAGGTTTGTTGTGCCTCTCCATATCCAGGTGCCGGTCTCAGGTAAGTCTCTTCATCCAAAGTGCCATATAAATATGCGCACTTTACATCCAAGTGTGCGCTGGTCCAACCAAAACATGCCACCAGTAAAATAAAGAGTCGTACGAGTGTAAACGCAATCACTGGTGAATATGTCTCAAAGAAATCTTGACCTTCCCTTTGCGTATTCCCTTGGGCTACGAGACGAGCACGATATCGAAACGTTTTGTTACGTGCATCTTGTATTATAGCGTAAACCCATTGGGACCCGATGGTTTTCTTATCTTTGGGTCGTACCACCTTTGTTAATACTTTCCTGTCTTTGAGAGTCTCCATTTCTTCATCCATAGCACGTTTGCACTGTGGTGCCTGGAACGACTGCATTGCTTCTTCGTACATGTTAGGTATGTTCACCTCGGCACAGAATGCCTCTGGGTGGAACCATGATACCGACTGGCCTCCTTCAGCTGTATCTTTACAGGTGTCCCCGTATGAACCAAGCGCCTTTGTGTCTTCTGTACATTTATGAGATTCTTTCTGAGGCTTCGCATAGACTGGACTTTCCACCCACGATGCATCTCCATCCACATCTTCGTTCCTGTTCAGCGGTATACCTGGAGTGTCAACATTATCGCTGTAGCAGTATTCTTTGTGCTAAAGTCAAAACTTGGCAGGTCGTACGGGATCTGTTTGTCTATGCAATACCTGCCTACCTCAGCTAAGGAGCGTTGCCTAGGTCCACCTTGATACCTGTAGTAAATGCATGCTTTGCCAATGTCTCTCCCCAACTGATGGATCACAACCTCTCGTTCCCATCCGGGTAAAGGTTTTGCTACTATGGCCGTTTCTCTTGCTTGCTCAGAACCCCTTGGTGGAATTGTTTATTGTACTGTCGAATCACGTCGTTGTGGGGAAGTTGCTAGAGGTTCTCTGGCTTCTCTTTGGTTGGTTGTTGGGGCTTCTCTGACCATTCTCGCTTGGGGATCTTCTTGATGTAAAGCTCCTTTTCTTCTTGGCTTCTGTGGCGGCAGATCCACAATGTCCTCCAATACAAAATGCGTAGGATCTGTTTCTAGGTACCTTGCATTCCTCAGTGTGTCGGTCCCCAGTCGTTTTTCGTCAAATCTGACGCTCTGTGTTTGAATGACGATTTTTCCCTCATCGGGTGTTTAAATCCGGTAGCCTCTGGTCGACTTGGCATAGCCTATCATGATACCAAACCTTGAACGGGGCTGTAGTTTTGTTCATGGCCTTTTTTCATCATACACGAAGCATAGTGATCCTATACGCTTTAGATGAGCAATGCTCGGTGGTCTCCCAAAATACAATGTTTCAGGTAATTCGTCATGTATGCCTGAATGCGATTCTTCAGATACGCTGTCGTGTGCACCATCTCGACCCACCATACACTAGATAATTTACTTGCCGTCAGTAATGTCCGGACTGTGTCCAATAGTGTGCGATTAAGTCGCTCGGCCACGCCGTTCATTTGAGGGCTGTAGATGTTTGTCCTTTCTGCCTGGATTCCTTGTCTTGCTAACTCTTCTTTAAAATATCCCGCACAGAACCATTATCAGTTCTAAGACGTTTTAACTTGTGTCCAGTTTGGTGCTCGGCTTTGGCAAGGAATATTTTGAATTTGGTGAAGGCTTCATCTTTGGTTCGCATTGTGTATATCCAACACTTTCTTGAAAAGTCGTCAATGAAGGTGATGACGTAACGTGACCCTCCACAGGATGGCACGGGTGATGGTCCCCATACATCAGAATGGACGAGGTTCAGAGGTGCCTGAGCACTTCTTTCATCTATCGCGACATGGCAGGCACGTGTGTACTTTCCCAGTTTACATCCGTCACATATGGGCATATCCCCAGATAGTTTTTCTATTCCTTGTACTTTTTCAGTCATCACCATTTTTCTTGTGGCTTGGACATTCATGTGTCCTAGACGCATGTGCCATAAATTTGTGTCCGTTACGCCTGTCTTCCGTGGAGTCTTCTCATTCGTCGGGATTGATGTATCTTGATTGGTTGCTTTTCGTGTGGTTGCTGAAGCATTCTCAGGCAAAACCATCTTTGTGAGACTTGTCCTTCTGTCGCTGACATGTGCTTCCCCTGATTGAGTGTGTCTATAACTCAGCACAACGAAGAAATCGTCTTCTAAGGGTGCCTGGAAGACTTTTTCTCCATCCGGGTTCCGGACAATCAGACCTCTCTTGTCCTCCACCGCTTTGGAAAATCTTGTTTCCTGAAATCAGGTTTCTCCGCATGTTCGGGGCGTACAATATCGACAGCCTGTGAGTCTACCATCACCTTGAAGCATACATCACCCATGCCGCAGATGCGTGACGTTCCTTCAGCCAACGATGCGGGTCGGATGTCCAGGTCTTCATACTTGCTGAACCATTCGCGGTTGGTGCAAAAGTGATGTGTGGCTGCAGTGTCCAATGTCCACAGCATTTCGTTGGCAGAGCCTGCCATGTTTGCTTCTGCAAGAAATGCTCCTAGTTTGCCTCGGGCTGAGTTGGAACAGTCACGTCCCTGATGTTGCTTCGGGCTAGAGCAGTCTCGGGCAAAGTGCCCACTTCCCCCACAGGAGTAGCATTTGTCACTGTACTTCCTTCCACCTCTTCCACGGAAAGGACTAGTGGACTGGTGATGTCCTACTCTTCGTCCACGTCCGCTGTTGCTTCGACCTCTTCTTGATCTTTGATCCAGAGAGTGCTTCATACTGCATCTGGTTTCGTGAGGCCTCATTCACTGTGGGATGGCGTCGCTCAAACTCGCTGAGTAGGCTTTCTCGTATTGTCTTGGGAATGAACTCTGCGTCACTGAGGGCATATAGTCGCTGTACTATAGAATCCCACTCCGGTGGCAAACCACATATCATTTGATATGCTTGTTCTTCGTCGTCTATTGTTCTTCCGGCTTCTTCTAAGTCAGTAACAGCATTTTGGACTCGGGACAGGTACTTTGCCATGGACTCATTAGTTTGCATATGGAGTACCACAAATTCTTTTCTCAAATGGCCAATACGAGCCCTCGACTTCGGTTCGAACACGGAACCCAAGGCTGTCCATGTTCTAATCCAATCAAAGACATGTTCTAATCAAAGTCTTTAGGTCTACTTCAAGACCAAGGGCAATGGTGGTCTGTATCTAAACTGGCGTGTCACACCAGGAAGCACCTCTTCTTCTTCCGGTGTAGGCGCCACTTCTGGTGCCTTGTAGTCGATAAATCCATACAGCCCCCTCTCATGTAAAAACATAATCATGTCAAATTTCCAGGTCCGAAAGTTCTTATCGTTGAGCTTAGGAAACCTTAGAGTTATGCTGCTAGTGTGCTCGTCAGTCATGTTGATCGCTGTGCTGTACTGCTACGTTCTTTATCTTTACTAATACACTTGGGTGCAGTGTCTCCACACTGCTTGGTCCTGACTGTACATATGTCAATATAAATGGGCAATTGACTTTCCCACATCCAGTACACTTGTACTGTTCTTCTCCAGTATGCCTACCGCTTCTACAATAACTATGGATATATGCAATTGATTGTTCCAGATTCCATACACTTGTATGCTTTTTCTCCAGTATGCCAACCAATTCTATAATACCTACATACCAATGGAGATAGGCAATTGCTATTCCACATTCCATACACTTGTATGGTTTATCTCCAGCATGCCAACACTTCTACAGTACTTACTATTTCATTGGAGATAGGCAATTGCTGTTCCACATTCCATACACTTGTATGGTTTATCTCCAGTATGCCAACACTTCTACAGTACCTACTATATCAATGGAGATAGGCAATTGCTGTTCCACATTCCATACACTTATATGGTTTTCTCCAGTATTGTATTGCCCTGCAGTTGTTAACAAATCACAGTTAGTATTACACTCCACCCGTAGAGATTTACCTTCCTTACATTTGGGCTGACTTTTCATAAATGTGTGTGTAACGCCCTACGACTGTTCTTACTGTTGTGTGGTATTACAACTATCAATCTGGCCATACTTCATTGCACATTGCTTGGGCTGTCACTCTCAATGCTTAATGGTTCTGGTTGGTTAGGCCTTAAAACAAAGTTCACGTATATACGATTTTGAACCCGTTGGGGAAGCCTTGCCCCCTGTCGGGGAGTAACCGAGATTGTCTTCGGGGAACAGCAGGGAGACTGAGTCCATACGACGACATAAAATTCGTAAAAATTTGGGGAGGAAACGTTCAAAATATTGTTTGCCGTTTTGCTTCATTAGTCCCCATCACCTCCATATTTAAGAGCTGTCGTAGTTAATGCAGAAATGTTAACTAAATATGTACAAAACAAAAGTTGTTAAGGATTCTGCTTAAGTTTTCGTCATTTGGATTCGTGATACCAATGAACTGAGCGAAAATCGTGTACAGTAAGTAGCTAAACTGAAAATTGATTTGCTGCGTTAGACCGTCAACTCCATGATTTGACAGGTATAGTTATGAGCCACGTTTGGGGTGCTAATGTCTTACCAGTTATTCTAAAAGGAGAAGGCCGATTTTAAAAGCCCAACGCACAACACGAATGATGACCAACTGTGTGTTCTTGCTATAGTTAAATATTTTTCAAACCTAAATTATTCAGTGTTAGTTAAGGTTTTTTAATAATATTTTTTTTTTAAATGTAATTCATCAGTTAATTTAATTTGTAAATAAAATGTGTAAAAATAAAAACAGAATTTTGGTCACAATTAGGTTTTTACGACCTCTAATGCTAAAGAATGTTTACGAAAAACATACAACATTTGCTTAACAATGTGGTGCAAACGTGTCTCGGAAAGCCCAAAATAGGTCCTCAACTAGCGTATAATGCTTCAGCTTCCCCCGCTGGGGGAGCTTACAGCACTCCTCAACACTCTCTAGCGGGTTTCGGCGGGCCCCTGCTAAAGTAGTTCAAATACAAACAAAAACATGTAAGTTTTTTTTGCCCCCCTGTTGGGGAATCATTGCCCTCCTATTTGGAATTGGCTGGCGCCACTACTGGCCAGTCATGTGTCTTCTCTGAATTGCAATGTCACTTTTCCACCTTATTCATCGATATCTGGGCCCATAACCCTGAAAGCACCATTAGGCTAGCTGATAATTAAGTCCAATTAACAGAGTAGTGGAGGGTTGAAGTATTTAGTGACTTGGACAATTCTTGAGCTCTGGGGATTTTCCACAGTTAGGCCTAACTTCTTGCAAGCATTCCATATCCTTTTTAGCTTCAATAATGGCATAAACCAGTTACCAGTTTATTCTGATACAGCAACTTAATGCATCCTCCAAAACTCTTGAAGGCAAATATCAAACTAATGATTTCTGCAATACATGACATCTATAACTGTACGAGTTGCATGGCTCACCCACATCAACCATGAAGGCCAACCACCCATATATAACGCCCTCTCATCACCACCCAGAAACCCCAAGGCCAACATCAAAGGCCCACTAAGTAAGTGGTGCATTCTACAATATACAACAAAGTCATACCTACGGGTATGAAATTCCAGTACAAGGGTGGAACGAAACTTTGTCTTTTCTAACAATTAAGAGCTTAAGAGGCCCGAACCATGCTTCCTACTACAAACAACAACCGCCGATTATGTCTGGTAGTCCGTTTGCATTGTTAACTCGCTCTAATAGCTAGTAATACTTATTTTGATTACCGGTGGCATTTTCCCAACATACAGAAAAACAGTATTACAAATAATTGCAATCTTTTATTTAATGCCTACCCAAACGTCAAACCTTAAAAGGCACGTATTGGAGTTAAAAGTATGCTGAATACCAAATTTCATTCGTATCTGTTGCATAATTTATTTTATATGAGCGGAAGTAGTCAGTAGTCAGCTGAAATCAACGATATTCACGCACTTTTATCACATTGATACAGTTTGCGCACTTGATTGAAATACTACTATTGCTCGTCAGGGCACAAAGACTGTCCATTTCCAACAATTTTCAAACTGTTTCGCCGCATGTGTATTTATCCTCATCGTGAAATACGCTCAACTTTGGTACCAAAGCTAGTTGCCATGCAACAATGCAGGAGTTAAACAATGACTGTCTTACAATGAAGTTAAAATGTGTGTGTATTCGTTTCGCCCTTGTCATTTCCCCTAGCAAGCATAGCCTAGCTCTCATCTACAAAGTATTCTCTACTGACGAGCCCAAATAAGGGCGAAACAGTCTGCCTAGAGATCTTTGTGGGCGAGAGCTAATTGATATTAAATGATCAATTGGTAAAAGTAGGCCTAGGGCCAGGTGTGAACCATTCAGTAGAATGGAGCCCCAATCAAGCAGAAGTTTCTGCTATTTTGCTTGCTGAAAATGTATTCGCTTCACCCTTGTCACATTCCCCCCTTCTTTGAACGGCATTAAGAACCGTGGAACCCATGAGCCATGAACAAAGTCCCAAGTACTCTTTCTGTCCCAATAAGTCACCAAATGTTCGCGCCACAAGGCAAGTTTACGCTAACAAAATCACAAGTTTACTGTTACAAAATCACAAACACACAAGACGCTTGGGTGGGGCGTGCACTCGACAAAATAACATATCGGGTCTTCAAGTGTACGTAAATTAAGAAGTAGGGCTACTACTAAAACGCCTTACGTTCGGCCATACACAAATTTTAGAGCAGAGCTGACAGGCGATATAGCATCTGCCCGAAATCGACGAGTCAGCGATAGATAAGCCAGCTGCAGGATCTGGGGTAAAACCCACATAATCTCAAATCCTGACCTAAATTTCACTAATTTCCCACAACCAGTAACTTGCGGGTAGCTGGACCCCACAATTTTCTTCCCACCCTGAAACTTGGCTCGTCTACTTATTGGTACTATTCAACTTTGATTACAATGGCAGCTAGGAAACTTTCTCGTTAATCTGTGAACTAAATCGTGATCTTTAAAAAATTAAATGTTAACTTAACCTGTGGCCTGGTAATGATCAATAGTTGCACTCAGTAAGGAATAACAAGTAGGAAATGTGTATGGTTACTCTAACACAATTATCATGTGCTCCCAACAACACCTGCCTGGGTTGCCTTAAAGGTAGCCTATGACTAGAGTAAAGACTTAACAGGAGATACCATTAACTTGAACAAGCACGCCTGCTATCAGGATATATTTTAGTAGTTACATCAAAACCATGGCATATATAAAATTGGTGGCCAACTTAACCCAGTGTCCACAGCAAAACAAAAGGTGTTGCTTTCTGGCTCCTTCTCCAGCCCGTAAGCTGATTGGGACTTCCACGCTTCGGATATATGTTGACCCAACTGAGGACACTCACTGCCGTGGTGCATGACCTCTTCGTCACCACCCATGTCTTCCTGACAGAGTGGGGGGCAGGGTGGGGCCAGAGTGCATTGGGGTTGGGGGACGTGAAGTGCACTCAAGAGACCAATAGGTGCCGTCGTCACTTTCTGTGAATCATGTCCCCCATGATGACCACAGCCATCCATAGCCAAGGGTGGGGGAGATAGCGATGGGTGGACCCTTCAGATTTAATTTGAATAGGCACCAGAACAGCATCCGTTGCTGGAACTGTGACAAATAAATTGTTTCTTCTTTGTGCAGTGTAACTAGGATACCCAAACGATCAATGTGAACATCACGGCCTTGGACGAGGAACTTCACATAAGACAGCTCCCAATTGTTTGATAAAAAGAAAACTCCTTCTGCTAGAAGTCCACATTTCCAGGATAGTTTCCACAGACAAGCAGCACCAAATTCTGAAAGGGGTGGGGGTTCTTTGGGCCTGCAAAGGCTTTAACAACGTGCCGTTAAGGCAGTGCAAGGTCCAACGGGAAAGTAGCTTTCTTGATTTAAACTTTGCAATTCTTCCATGACTGTCGTGTTAAGGTTCGAGGTTTCCACCCCTCAATTGATTCAGCAGTTTTTGCTGAGATTTTCCCTTAAAATGTTCTGTGATCATCACTCTCCCCGGCACTACGAGTACAGCAAAACTCTTGGGTGATCGACCCATAAGCGCGAGTGTCTTTTAGCGCATCCATGCGTGAGCAGTCGCGCACGGTTCCGTCAAAAAGCAATAGTAACACTCAATCGTAGGGTGCTGCCTATGTGTCGGTGTAATCCTTCACTGTGTTGGCTGGGGGTTGTTTTCGTGGCGTAGTGGTGGGAAATCCATTGTAAGATGTAGCCTATAAGTTGAAGTCATCATCTCGCATTCTGCCATCGTGCGGCCTGTGATCGGCATTGCCCAAATACCTCGTCACTCGCAAAGTTCATTTGCAACCCCCTCACCGTACATTGTTTCACTGGGGTTGTCCATTAAATTGAATTTCAATCCTCACAGTTCACTAAAATTCGTCTGGTATTGCAGCACAATTGGTCGTCATGCGACAGCAGTTCTGTTCGTTGGTGCTATCGCTCTTATTAGGGGGGTAGAGATGATACCTTCCCATATCTGTGAAGCAGACTGCGGGGGAGATGTTATTTAACAAGTCTAGAGGGTTCTTTTCGAGGTCCCGGGTTCAATGCGGGGTTCTAAGGCCGCTTGAGTTCGAGAGAAGGGGGGGGGGAAACTAATTAACTAATAATCATTAAGGTAGCAAGCAAGATAAACACTATAACCAACAAAAGGCACATGTCAAAATGAGGGTACTCCGTAAACCGGAGGATGTGTGTCAGTTATTTTTTTTTATTTTAGTTAAGTGGGGCAAGGAGGTTTACACAATTGGGAATAGTACACACAAATGTAGCAGCTCAAGGATTGTTCAGCGCCGAAGCCTCAACCTTTTTTAGCCAACAAGGAAATCGGAAACTTTACATAAAATAAATAAAGGTGAGGACATCACGTGACGAAATATGGTAGTCCTGAAGGATCATCACGTTACGGAACGAAAACAGGTTTAATTTGCACTGAATATTAATACCGCAGATTTGTGTAAGGGCAACTAAGCGGCTTCACGTAACGGACTAGGGCTTTGGAATCGATCTCAGGTCCTCACGTAACGAAGTAATCGACCTCTGTACCTTTGTTAGCTTCACGCAACGTGATTAAGTAAAGTAGTAAATTAAGGATAACTCGCGTCGCGTAACGGGTTAGTTATCAGACCTCTTTCAGGAAAAAAGCCAAACGAAAAGAAGGAGTCTAACCCACGTCCTGCCACTATCGCAAATCTATTCCAGGGTAGGCTTGCTTCATGGAACCAAGAGAGGGCTTAAAAAGAGCTAAAACCAAGAGAGGGTTTAAAAGAGGGCTAAAAAAGTGGACCTCTCGAAATACTTAAAATGTTTTTAAAGGCTGGAAGTGCAATATGTTAAATGGGATTTTTTTAATTGATTCTGTATACTATTTTTTTATGTGTGTGGATGTGTGTTTTGTCCTGTCTTCAACATTGAGGGACTGGTGTTAGTGGCATGATTCCCTCATCCCTTCCGGCTCCCATTACCTGTTCTTTTTTGGTAATAAACACTTATTATTATTATTATTATTCAACGTCAAAGGATGCAATCCATTCATGGACGTACGAATTGGCCTTTGAAGGAGGTTTTTCCGTCGGTGCAGAAGGGCGGTTCTTGTAGGAGAATTCCCGGATGGAATGGTTCATGAGGTGATGAATTTTTCCGATGTCGGCTCAGGATGCGAAGCTGACGATTAGTCAAGTGGTTGAACATCATGTTGCTGTGGGACGAGAGATGCCGAAGTTGATGGAGGCTTTTGGGCTCTGGGAAAAGGTGAAGCCGAATAATCTTGGGTCAAAGAAGCTGTGGGTTGGGGCGGAGATGGCAGCACTACGATGCTGGGATCCGGTGGTAGCGGATTTGACGGTGAGGAATTCATAGTATACCGGTGAACGACGGTGTTGCGGATGATGAATGATGCGGGTGGCAATGGTCATGGTGATCGACAAACGGGCAGCAGTGATGAGCGGCTAGGGCAAATGACAAATGGACGGCGGCGAACGATGAACGGGCGGCGAACGGGAAAAGATGGCGTCGAAGCTTGTGGTAATGGCATGCGAACGAGAAACGGGAATGGTCAACGACGAACGACTAAACGATGAACGGTTAGCGTATAGATGAAAGGCGAACAGGCAGCACACGGCGACCAGCAGCAGGTGGCGTAGAAACTCGGGCAAAGTGTGCGAACGACAAACGAACGGGCTGCGAACGGCAAACGACGAACGGGCGGTTGAAGCGCGAACGGGCAGCACACAACGAACGGCAGCAGGCAGCGTCGAAGTTTCAGGCAAGGTATGCGAACGAAGAACGGGAACGGTGGAATGGAGAGGAGAGCTTTTTCAGGCGACGTATGCGACGAGAGCTTGAGGAAAAGAGATGACTGCCAGGGGCAAGCTGTCTGCTTTTATAGGAGGCCTGTGCATGGTGACGCAAGCGCAGTGGGGTTGCACACTGGCCGGATCAGGAGAGCGAAAAACCTCAAGTCATAAAGAGCACTCAGGGACTGAACGCAATTTAATTTACAGGTAGAAATTTTTGACCGACGACTAGAAAGAAGCAATTGACCTTATGAAATGTCCCTAGACTCCGATGGGTCCTGATATCTCGTATCAAGTTATTTTCTGAGTACCCTGGCATTTTCAAACTCGTTCAAAAAAGCATCCAAAAATTCCTTCCACGTAGCGAATGGTGTAGAAAAAGCCCACCATCTGTATGCATCCCCCGTCATAGAGATTGGGATTGGTGTATTTAAAATAATTTCTGGAGTCAGCTGGAATGTCGATGTGTACTTCTCTAATGCTCTTAGGAACTCCTGTAAGATGGTATTTGAATTCGTGGTGCGTGAAAAGTGCTAAATGCTGAAGTTGAATTATCACTTTATTTAATAAATCGGTGTTTGCAAGTAGGCTACCTTCCGCCTGTTCACTTATTTCTCTTCCTTTCTCTTTGTTTACTCTTGCTATTGTTCGGCTGCTTGTCTGTCCGCTAGTCGCGCCACCTGCCGCGATGACCCGATTCTCGCCAGTTGGGTGCCGTGGAGCTCGCCCCCCCCCCCCCCCCCTCCCCTCCTAGGGTAGAGGCGCTGTCCGGCTTCTCTATTCCACTACACAATGGCGGGCCATATTCGGCAAAAGACTCCCTTTCCCTAAACCCATGGCCAGCTGGTTGTCTGGCTGGTTCCTACTGGCGGTCATCACACGTTTTATTCGCACAAAGAGCTACTTGTGTAGGTTGCTAATAAATCGAACAAGACGGCATCACTTTGACCTTGTTATTAATGGATTGATTAGTGACAGAGTAAAGTGGTTGATTATGCATCATGGCGCTAGCGCACCTGAGTCTGAGTGATGAAAGGGTTGCTGAGGACCGATGCCATAATCTAAGGGTTGGTTTACTACAGAATCCATATGTATTGCTAATTGTAAAAAAAAATTTCCTTCAAATCTGTGGGCATATCAGAACCTAAAATCCAACTTGTCGTCGCCGTTGCATCAAAAATGACCGGCTTGCCGACGTCTTTTTGATTAATTCCAGGAGACGATTTTGGTTTGATGATGGATGATGATGTTGATTAGTAAACGCCAAAGTATCGTCAAGCTCAGATAGAGGCGGCTGATGTGCATTTATACTGGTCGATGCTGCATTGCTGCGATTGCCGTGAGCTTCATCAAGCTTACGCGTATCGTCTAATGTTGGTGGGCAGTGGAGGGGGATCGGGGTAGAGAAAAACGATAAAATTTGTTCCTCCTTTCCCCTTTCCATGTTCCAAAATCCCTTTGACTCAGCTGCTTGATTAATAGGTTCACTTTAAACTTGAGATGGTGGTCTGTATAAATCATTATAAGCAAAAAGTATAGTGATGTCGGGATCGGGTGACTGTTGCACCGACCGTGAGTCACTATTTCCAGTCACTTTTGGTGCAAGTCCCTATCCACTACATTTAAGTCAGTTAATAGAGATTCTAACGAAGGTTGACTATCTTCAGAAAAACATTGACATAATTCAAAACAGCCACACCTAATGCGAAAACATTTCGCACACTTTATGAATTGACAAGTCCCATTCATCACAACACAATCACCAAACCCAATAAAAATATCATTTTGGATCACTAATACCAAAATCAATAAAAACTAATTCCAATTTTTGGTTGGTGTGAATGGTTCTCACACACACTGTCAAAAGAAGTTTGAGTTACTTCCCACAACACTGTCACTCTTCACGAACGTTCGTCATTATTTCAACACTTTTGCTTTGAACAACTGTCTCTGCACAGAGTTATCATAGTCTTCGAGGAAATGATTTCCCTGACAAAAGTTCAAGACATTTTTGGTAGTTTCAACTTCTAAAAAGTGTTGGGTAGCTCCCTGGTCACTCAGAAAATTCCAATGAAATATGTAACATGCTGGATAAAAGGATTATCACTTAAGCAGACAGAATAAACACAGTTAATTAAGATGTTTAACTCCACCTGTCGAATTGCAGCTACACGTTTCATACGTAATTACGTGCAGGTATATCATCTTCACTCGATTAGCCACTATTTATAGTTCATACTCCACATCAGCTACACCATAATTACCACAGGATCACGATCTAGCCTTCACAGTCCCGGCACATGAGCTTCCCTGGAGAGTCCATTGGCCAAGATATAGATGCTGTACAGTTGACTCCTTACGTCCAGAGCTGAGTCTGAAGCAGTACTGACTTGGGACTACGCCCAAGCAGGAATGTCGGCCGCAGCAAAGGGCGGGTCTTTTATTGGGCCACGGGACCCTTCGATGCACCGTCATTTAACCCTTGCCTATTGACCGGGCTTCACAGGAATCCCTCGTATTCCCCTAATTCCTGACGTCACAACTACGTCAGAGCCCAACCCTATACTTGTCGTCAGTCACCTGCTCGGCAGCGTGGCTCAGATGAAGGGCTATTATTTTTCCTTACAATAGTAACAGTTAATCTCTGCTTATCCTGGATATGCAGGGGATAGGCTCGTTACAATGAAATGCACTATAGGTGCTTGTCAATAAATTTTCACCAAATTAGACCATAAGTCAGTATCTGATCGAATTAGAACCTCGCAACTTTCGTTCTTGATTTATGCATGCATTCTTGGCAAATGTTTTCCCAGTAGTTCGTCTTGCAACATTTCGATAAATACACCTTTAATGTCGCAATATGAATGCCAGTTAATTTATACACAAACCTTCCCTTTTCATGAAATTTCTACCAAATCAGAACAAAATGGCGAATCTTGTGTTTCAAAACACGCTCGGAGACAAACACACAAAACCCAAATGCTGTCGAGTATTAACGGCTCGCTTTGCTTTTCCAATTAAAACTACTTACACTTGATTCGTTTTGTTATGCAGCAATGGATTGTACGATGTTATTGCCATGGTGGTGTATACGGCCATCCAGAGAAAATCAACAGGAGCAATCATACTGTAATAAAAAAAAAAGAGCAACCCTTTAAATTAAATAAAAGTGATGAAAGTCAACATACTGCTAACATTTAGCTTAGGCCAAAGAAAATTAAATTCAGTTTTAGTGAAATCGCCAAAAAATGTATTGGTGGATTCATGTTTAGAAATGGGTCTCGGCAAAAATGTAAGTTTAAGTTTAATCCTAAAATTTCCAACAACAATTTTAAAGCAGGTTCAGAATTTTGGCTGCAAGTAGCAGCTTCATTGGTGGCATCCCCAGACTGTGTGGAAGAGGAAATTGAGGAACTGCTGCAGTGTGGCTTTCCTGTAGAGCATGATTTACATTAATATGCATGCACAGCTGGAAACAATATCTAGTTAATGTTGCTAAACTGGCTCCAAAAGTGCCACCCTCTGACAATCCTAAAGTAACTCTGGTTAATACTAAATCAAAACCTCTACAAAATCCCCCGTAGACAGTAATCACTGACAGAGACCCCAAAAGAACTTTGCTTTGGACTACACAAATCCACAGTTCAAAATCTTGTCTGAAACCAATGCCCTTACTGCACAACGGATTGGAGCAAGATACCGTAAATCGTGTATTAAATGCCCAGGTGAAGCCCACCCCCTAATATGCTTTAAGGTCAAAATCGTGAAATAGTGGAGTTAACGCCCACCCATTAAATTATTTTTCTGTAGCAAAATTACCTAAAAGCTATATGCTGTGAATAAAGAAGATGCTGCTTGCTATGTTTATTCGCCCCTTCTCCCTCCCTGGGTAATATTAGACTCTTTCCTTTGGCTCCTAGCACCAGCACGAAAGCCTGGCATCTCTCCTCTATACCTCCTCCCTTCTTCACAGCAATTAAAAGGATGTAAAAATTGGCCTTTCAGAGATCATTCAAAAGTTTTGAAGTTTCTGTGATAGATGTCTAGAAGGATTAAAAAATTGATAATGCTGGATTTGCAAAATTAATGGTATAAGCCCATGGGTGTTTAATCCACGATTTACGGTACATTCTTAACAGGGAGTTGAAAAAAACTAAAACTTGCTACTAGATCCAACACAGATGTAGATATACCCAAAACACCAACAAAGTACGTGTACGTTCACTTTCACAACTTCACCCAATTTCATGATCTCAGTCACGACGATATTGCAACAATGGTTTAGGACTGAGATGCAAAAGGAGGAGTGATATCAGATATCACGCCTACTCTTGGATATCACTATGTCAGTATAATATCACGTCTGCTTATGAATTTAAGAACATCAAGCTTGCTCCATATGATAAAAAGGACGTTACAGTCTCGATTAAAATTAAGAACCGCACCGTGAAGAGCTTGTTTTGCAAGCAAGAAAAAAATGCTTGCGTTTTTCTGAGTATTTTTTCTTGTAGCACGAAAATAAGACACTGAACTATAAAGGTTATTTACGATTCAGTACCATGGAAACTCAATGCCGAATAGCCCCTTCAAACGACTTCTAAAAAAAAAAAAAAAAGTTAAGAGCAGTTGTATTAAGGGCAGTTGTCTGAAGGGGCTGCTCGTCGTCGAGTTTCCGCAGTATAAAAGGTGATGGGGCACGTACTTCGGAATCGAGAGTTACAATCAATAAACAAGAGCACAGAACCCTTCACTAAGCAAGGAATAACAATGCTGTCAACAATGGCATCTTTGTCGTATTGTCGACCTTTCTGAGCAAAAGAACGTCAGCACGATTCATCCTTTGTGTGCATGCTATACTATTGTTGTAGAACTGAGATCTGAAATTGGGTGATAAACAGGTTATCTGCCACTTTCCTTGGAGAGATACAAGAATGGCTCGGCCCTACGGGCCTCGACATTGCTGTATCTCACTCCTCGGAAAGGTGGCTGCTAACCGATACAAAGACCACGATATTACAGTCTTGCAAATTTTCAACAGCAAACTACCGTTTTCATCAGGCCTAATGAAGAAATGTTTGGACCATTTCATTACAACTCCAAGTAAACACTTTTGCACATTCGAAAATGTCGGCTTCGTAAGCCAGCAGTTTGCTGTTGAAAATTTGCAAGACTGTAATATCGTGTTCTTTGTTGTGAAAGTGAGCGTACACGTACTTTTTGTTGGTGTTTTGAATTTGTTTTGGTTCCACAGTATGAGCGGTAACGATCTTTTTCGATGAAAATGTACCTCAAGGCCTGAAGTAAAGCTACAAGAACTTGCCCGTAACACGGCAGTAGAAAAGTTTCCACTTCTGACAGAGGTTGTCACTGCTGTTAACTGCGTTATCCTGTTGAAATTCTATATCTGATTATGTGCACTGGACCCTTACATGATACCTAGAAACTCGCTACAAAACACGACAAAAACTACTGATCAGGCTTACCCAGGTCTCAAATTTGACTGGATACAGGAATAATGGCTCCTGGTTCACTACTTCAGTTAAACATGGTGCATAAGAGTGTTTCGAGCAATTTCAAATTTGAAGCATCTTGTATATGTGTTGTTTCAATACACCAGTGAAACTCATTAGCTGCCCCACTACTACTTCGGTGGTAATTACTACGCAGCAACACAAGCAGTTCTGTTCTGTTCCGTTCTGTTTTGCGCGATGTTTTCCATGCGTAAAGTGAGCTATCCAGCGTAAGCAGTCTTATTGCCTACAGCACATGGCAAGACATTCTTTCGAGATCTACATTCTAAAGTCTACCCTCCCATGATGTATTTGCTCTTCCCGAATTCTTTCCAATCACGTATCCCCTGGTATGTGTACTGCGTAGTTGAAGCCTTTCAAGATCAGTCTTGTCCAGCATTCACTCCATTTCCTTGCGATCTCCATCAATCCTCTGCATATCATTGCTTGTTGTACGTTCACTTATCTAGCCTCACCATTCAAGAATGTCTTGATACGCATTACTTTGATGTTATATATTATGGAATTACTTATACAAACTGAACACGTTCAAACGTTACCAACGGCTTCCCTCGATCTTCAATCTTTTCACTCTGCAGCCAATAAACACTTTTTAAAATGGGTGCGGCCTATAATGAATTGAGAATATCTGTTCTTGTATCACATCTTCAGTCGGAAATAATGAAAAATAATTTAGCGTGGTTATTACCTTCACAGTACGAATCCCTTCCATCACGATCACATGTTGGAAGAACACTATGTTTAGACATACCGAGGTAGTTAAAATGAAAGTAATACCACTGGAAATAATGTTATCAAGTACAGAAGGTATGATCATTTAAGTGTGTACTGTACACGATGGCAACCTCAAAAGTACCAGTTTTACGAGTGACTGGTGGAGTGTGTACGGGGTAGGCCCCACAAACATTCCCAAAAAAGGGCCAGTACTTATTATGCTATAGGTACATGCCTGAAACAAAACATAAATACGGATGCAAACCATTTACGTTGCCTTTTGGACTTTCAGACTGCCGGAATGAGAAATTGAACCCACGACCTTTGAGTCCTACCACTGAGCCATACTGACACGGCCTTATCAGGCAGTCTGACATACAAGTCCAAAAGGCAACGTAAATAGGTTTGCATCCGTATTTATTGAACCCTTTATCGAGCCCTGGCTTTCCATCCTGTTTAATCTGAAACAAAACTGACGGTTTTAGAATACTACCCATCTTTAGAATACCATCTTATAAAGGAGACTACGGGGACCAAAACTCATCTTAGGAGGCACATGGCTGAAAGCAGCACCAAATCGCCGAGAATGTTGTCCTGTGAGGGGTTTTGACGGGGCGTAACCACAATCAGACCATCTTAAGACTGAAGAAACGATACCAAATACACTGGAGAGGCAATTAATTATGTCATGAAGAAAATATCAAATCTGAGAGGCTTAGCTGAAGAAAGAAAAGCAAAATACACTGGGGGCCATTAATTATGTCATATAGAGTATTCAAATGATGCTCAAACTCAAAAATGTCAATACTCATCACATCAGTATTGCATCAGTAATACTGATGTGATTACTATTGACATTTTTGAGTTTGAGCGTCATTTCTTTACTCTATATTTCTCTCACTCAAAGTAGAATGGTCAAATTCTTTGCCGTAATTATTATGAGTTGAAACCACTGCCAAATCATCTAGAGCATTTTCTTGTGCTATAAAATACCAATTATGAGAAGTTTACACAGGGCTTATACAGGGAAAGAGTCATTGTTTCCTAAACTATTGATTCTGAGTAAACAAGTTCGACTCCTCTGCACATTTATATTAATTTCGGGAAAACACGCCAACTGATTGGTACACACTGGGGGTGTGTATTCCACACACCCCCCCCCCCATAACTACCCCCAAAGCTCAGGCCACCACCTTAACAAAAAACTACAAAAAATTGCAGGCTAAACTTGACATCAAATGAATAAAATGAGCTTTCATTTTATTTATTTATTTAAATAAGCAATGAAGGAGCAAAGACGCACAGACATAAATGCAAGAACGAGTGATATTTCTATATTAGACATCGTAAGATCCCTGACCAAGTTCAATCCGCTACCTTGTTACATAGACTCTTGAGCATTAAAACAAAGACAATTAAGGTTACGAGATTTCGACGAACTTGCAGAAAATCACCAACTGAAGAAAAATGCACACGAGAAGGGACACCAATACACACATTTTGACGAACATTACGCCTATTATAACTGATCAGTTTTCCGGACTTTCACGGACTAAAAAGTGAGAGTCCACCCATTGGAAGGCCTGCATAATAGCTCCAACAAGACAGTTCTTACCAGATGCTGAGAGATGAATCCTATCAGCTGCCAACAAGCTTCACGTGCAGTAATAACATTCCAAATAGAAATGAACTTAACACCTTCGGACTTGCATAAGGCCATAATGTGACCGTTACATGATACCAGATATGGTTCCAAAGAATTCCATTCATTTTGATTAACCCACTGTGGGAATAGGGTCACTACACCTATGTCAATCTCTGGTCTTACTGACTTGATGCATCTGGTGATATGTGCTAGACGTGATGCCATTCCTTGTGGAGGATCCAACCCGATATTGTTTGTACCAACACACAAAACCACATGAGAAATATCGGTGTGTGAAACCAAAATTTCGGGTACAAAAGTTGCAATGTGTTCGATGCAGGCTCCCGGGAAACAGTAAGTGCGCGAGTTAAGCAAGAAATTTGAAGACATTTTTACATGCCGGACCTTAGAGTCACCAATAATGATGGTGGATTGGCTAGAGATGGAAAGGCCGGTTTGTTTAGCTGAAGAGGAAGATTGAGGAAGCGCATTAACAGAAGATTTCAGGATTTTATTTTATTTGTTGTAGTGTCTGAGGATTGGCGATTTACCTTCTTAAATAAAATTCTTCTTCAAAGACGCTCAAACCCAAAAGTGAACAAATACTTCTCAGTATTGTGATATTCAAAAAGCGAATTTTCGACAGGCATTTATTACTAAACTAGATGTGCTGTTTGTCCTCCTGTCATCATCAGGCTCGCCTCCTGCGAGTTCTATTCACATAACTGCCGCTTCAAAACAGTCACACCTCGCTGTCCGTATTCAATTCCGGTGGTCGTCGTAGCCTGCTGTACTTGGAGGGTAGTTCTCAAGTCGCTAGTTTTTGATTTTCCTGTGCGTCATGCCATCTTCGAGTGAGTTGATCCCCAACTCCTGGCTGATAAGAAACTTAATGGCAGGGTTTGAGGGGGCCTTGCAAATTCATAAGGGGCTTATTTTCTCCTAGAGTTTGAGACCAAGAGTGTTGTAGTGTCCTTCCATGCTATTTTGTGCCCTGCACTCATGCAGGTGCGATGCGATGCTGTTTGTCTCCACTTTATTTCTAGCATCAGCCATATGTTGTTTTACCATCTCATGCACACTCTTTCTCGTTTCGCCTATGTATGCAGCATCGCATCCACTGCATGGTACATGGTACACTCCTTCAGGGTTATTAGCTACTCTCTCAAGCTCTTTTTCCATAACGTGCTTCGCCTGTGAACGAACGACCGTCCCCTTCGACCGGTCTCCTAATTTTCTTCAGCAGCACGGATTTCAAATTCTTTCCATTATTAACAAATGAATCAAAGCCTTTCGTCTTTAACACACCCTGTATCTTTTCGCTCACTCCTCTCAGGTAAGTAACTCCTATTCTCGTAACTTCTTTTGCTTTCGTTGGCCCTGGCTCATCTTTCTCTGGGTGCTTTCCTTCTGTGTTCAGTCTTACATTCTTCCCAATGGCCTTCTTTATCAACTGGTTTAGCATGCCCGGCGGGTACCCCAAGTCAACGAACCTGCCTTTGGTGTTATACAGGTGCTCCTGGGTCACTTTTTTGGTGCTGGAGTGTTTTACAATTCGTGAGAATTCATTCATGGCAATGTTTCTCAGCTGGCCTAGAGAATTCCCAGTTATATAAGGTAGTCCTCTTCCAGATGTGGTCGGTTTTGAATAGGGGCTGAACTTAATTGAGCCGTTAGGCTTGTGGAAAAATCGAAAATCCAGAAATGGAATGGATCCTCCCTCTTCCTTCTCAAAGGTGAAACCAAGATCTTCACTACATTCGTTCTTAAAGGGTTTGTTTGGGGCTGTTGGATTCATTTTATCCAAAAATCTAATATATGACGGTGAATGACTTCTATTATAATTGTTTCCTTTAAAAGATCTGCTACAATTATTCACATAGGAAGGGTCATGGCTGCCGTTATTCTATCTTTGGCATGAAATGTTATGGTTGTTTATGGATGGTTCAGTTAGGCTATCTTCGGGGGATTTGTATGTACTGGTATCTACATGAGCCGATACCACCTGGATACCTCTGGTGTCAGAACTTGAAAGGATGGTACTACTATCACTTGGTTGGATGAAATGTTGGGTTTATAGTACTGGTACTGGTTTAATAGTAATAGTGTGGTACTGGTCTGAAAAAGCTCTAGAAGAGTTTCTTACGATTTGGTAACAAATGTTTTCATTGACTTTGCTAAGGCATTCGAATCAATCGTTCACTCTAAATTAATTGCTAACTAAAACATGTTGGTATATCGATTAATGTACTAAATTGGATTGAGGATTTTCTTTTCAATCGCACTCGTCAAGTTATAATAGGCTCTACTGCGTCAGACCTGATGCCCGTAAAAAGCGGTGTCCCCCAAGGTTCTATTCTAGGATCTGTCTTGTTCATAATATATATCAATGATCTTACATGTACGTCATCTGAGTGTACCTTGACCAAGTACGACGATGATATCGAAACGTAAGGCCCCTCTACGACACCACAGGAACATCTAGTCCTAAAAAAGAACATTTTGCCGGCCCCCAGTCAGGCCGGCTAAAAATGATTTTTTTTTTTTGCCTAAAACATACTTAACCTGATAATTTAGCATTACATTGTCCTCAATTAATGTCTCCCTGGAGGCTTTTTAGTTGTTTGTAGAAGCCTACTTGCATGACCCACTGCGCATGTGCAGCCCTCTCTATATAAGCGAGAACATGGTTGGATTCGGTATACAAATCCTCTCAATCTGTCAGACGGTGACTCAAGAGGAGAGGTAGGGCGGGCTTAGGTTAAGTATGTTTTAGGCAAAAAAGAAATCATTTTTAGAAGGCCTGGCTGGGGCCAGCAAAATGTTCTTTCTATGTTTGCCAAACATATTAACCTGATAATTTAGCATTATCAGCAGACCTCGTCAAACGTGGTGGCAGGCACTGATCTGACGGGGCGCTCCGGGTTGCAAGCAGGATTCCCCCAAAATTTTTATTGTATTAAAAATTTGCACTTTGTTCAGCATTGGATGATGAAACAGGAACTTGGACCTTTTTCGTGGGATTTGAACTGTTGTTGAATGAGGGATCTTGCTTCCTTCTATGGTTGGCTTGTGTCCATCTGGGATGGCTTGCTTCTGCTTTGTTTTGATTGTGCTTAAGGGGGACTTGATCACAGTTCTGGATGCGCCGTTTGGTCCCAGCCGGTGTAGTCCTTTACCTTCAATTGACATTCTCAGGAAGTGGGAGGTGAATGTCGTTGAGTGACGCTAGGATGCGGCTTGTAGCATTTCTTCTGTCGGGATGGAGATGGTAATCGTCGGGAAGGTTGGTCTTGTCTGTTGCCTTGAATCCCTGGTTTTAGGGCTGAGCCGTAGGCAAAGGATCACTGGTGGCTTTGAAGAGTTTGTGGATTTGGGTTGGCACGGCTGTGACGAGACTGTTGACAGAGAAGACTTCGTTCGTCTTGAGGCTTTTATGTAAACGTGGGTTTTTAGCCACGAGTGAGACAAGACCTGTTGTTAAGAGCGACGGTTGTTGATGTCTACTTGAGACGTGGGGTTAGCCATGATCTAGACGAGAATTAGGGTGGACTGCCACAGTTGTTTGGGTCTTCATTCGTGATGTGGGGATGGTCATAGTCGGGACGAGCGGCCCGAGATGAAGGCGTTGTCTGACTTGAGAATTTCACTTATTTCGTGGGTAATAGTTACGAATGAGACGACCGTTGGTGTAGACAGCCGTGGTGGACTTAATCTTCACCCGAGAAGTAGGGTCAGTCATGGTCGATATTCTGGAAGAGGAGAGAGCGTCATCCGTTGTGACTGTTTGCTCAGAACATGGGGTTAGCCAGGTTGGAGACAAGTACCGGCATGGGATGCTACAGATGTGACGATTTCTGCACAGGACGTGGGGTGAGCCATGGGCGGGACAAGGTGTTAGGGGTGAAGATGTCATTGACTTGATTCTTCATTTAAAAGTGTGGTTTTCGCTACGGATTAGCCGAGAGACAGAGTGGGCAGCAACTGTTGTCTTGTTTTTTCTAGAGACGCGAGGTCAGCCGTGGTCAAGATTAGTAGCTAAAGATGGAGGCGGTCCTGACTTGATTGGTCACTCATAACGTGGGTTCTGACCACGAATGAGGCGGGTTTGAGTGTTGACAGCAGCTCAGCAGCTGTTGTCTTGATTTTTACTCGAGACATGGGGACAGCAATAGTCGAGACAAGCACTAAGAGGTGCAAAGGGCTTCCTTCTTGGAACTTCACTCACAAGGCCTTAGCCATAAATGAGATGAGTAGCAGTAGACAGTAATTGTTGGCTTGATGTTCGTTTAAGATGTGGGTTCAGCCATGATCGAGACAAGTAGCAATAGGTGCTAACGGCTTCGTCTTGGGTCGTGCAAACGTCTTCCGACTTTGATATTCAGTCAAAATATGGGTTATAGTCATGAGTGAGACAAGCAGTAGTGGATAGCCGTTGGTGGCGTGGTTTTCACTTGAGACGTAGGATTAGCAATGGACGAGACAAGTAGTGGGGGGTGCAGATGGCTTCCAACTTGACTCCTCCCTTGAAACGTGGGTTTAGCCACGAGTGAGATGAGTAGTAGTGTGGTCAGTAACCGATGTCTTAGTTTTCGGTCGAGACGTGGGGTCAGCCACGGTCGAGACTAGTAGCAAGAGGTGAAACGGCTTCCGTCTTGGATCTTACTCAAAACGTGGGTTTTTAGCCACGAGTGAGACGAGCAGCAGTGAACAGCAACTGTTGGCTTGATATTCGTTCCAGACGTGGGGTCAGCCATGGTCGAGACAAGCAGCAAGAGGTGTAAATGGCTTCGTCTTGGTTTGCTCAAAACGTGGGTTGTAGCTATGAATGACACGAGCAGCAATGGGCAGCAACTGTTGTCTTGATTTTTGCTCGAGACGAGAAGTTCCACGGAGGGCTGATGGCAGTCGCCGAGGTCTGTGCTTGTTTTGCATCGTTTGCTTTGCTTTGCTTGCTTGCTTTGCTTTGGTTGCTTGCTTTGCTTGCTGGCTTAATTGCTTTGCTTGCTTGCTTGCTTTCGCTTCGCTTGCTTTGCGTTGCTTGCCTGCTTGCTTTGCTTTGCTTGCTTTGCTGGCTGGGTGAAAATGGTGGAGACTCGCGCCGACAGGGAAGCGAGAGAGCCAGTGACCGTCATTGTTTGCGATGCGAGTTGTGGCAGCCGGGGAATGAGTGTCGGCTGCGGCGGTAGGGGGTTGCGGCGCGTTTCTGGTTGAAGCGCTGATTGGAGCGTGAGCGAGGCTGTGGGACAGGCCGAAAGGACTGTCTTGTTGGAAGAACTGTCGTTGCGTGCGGTGTTTGAGGAAGCTGGTGGTTTCACGGGAAAGTGGATGTGACCCCATTTTGTGAGATAGCCCATCGTACGCACGAGTTGTACGACGGAGGAAGCATCTGTGTGGTGACAGCGTAGCAGCGGACGGCAGAGTCGAGGAGTGCATGAGCTTTGCTGCAAGTGACGCTACGTTCCCTGCTGACCAGATGAGCGGGGAGTTGTTAACCGACAGGCCCGTATGAGATGAGGCTTCACGGAGCTTCTGTATGGTATCCCGGGAAAGCGCCTGGCATGTCGTTCATCTTCTGCTGGGACCGGAGGGACAGAGTGTGTCGTCCGTCTTGCAGCGGAAAGACGTCGTCGTTGGCGACATGCACGTCCCGTTTGGCGCCAGGCGTGTAGCAGTCGTCGTGGACGGGTGGGATGGCAGGAGGAGAGAGTAGCATCCGAGGAAGGATCAGTGACCTTGAAGACAGCATCCACTGTTGGAAATGAACGACAGGAAAAGGACTTCACCGAAAGGCGAGGTGACATAGAGGAAGTCAGTGGCCGGGGTGCCAAATGGAGACGAAGGTTGACAGTTTCTTACCGGCGTCCTGGAGAGGCGGTGAGCTCGTGTCGATCTTCTTACTGGGGCCTATCGGACGGGAGTAGGAAGCGTGGTCCGTCTTGAAGCAGGAGATGGCTGCAGTCTCGGCGACATGCACGAACTTTCCGGCGTGTAGCGGTTGTCGGGAGAAGGGCCGGGAAGGTAGCAGCGAGTTGTCGAGTGGCCGACAGCTTGAGACAAAGAAATGAATGCTTGTGTTTCTTAGCAGACGGGTCGGAGGTGTACGACAGGCGTTTACAGTTTTCATGGCCCGTTGTGGAAGCGACCCAATCTTGTGTGTTAGCCCGTCTACGGACGAGGTGTACGACGGGATGGGCATCGGTGTCTCGTCGCCGTAGTGTGATGGAAGACAGAGTCGACGGGGTTGTGGGCTTCGCTGCGAGTGACGTTATGTGTCTGCGAGATGATTTCGATGACAAGTCGAGTGGGGAGTTGACCCTGAAGCAGAATGTTTTCAGCCGGTCTGCGACAAGCTTTTAGTAAGCTAAAAACGATCTGCAGGAAGAGGGAGCAGTCTGCGTGTTGCAGGAAGAATGTGAAGATGGAATTTTGCATTGTGCAAAATTTGAGTTTGATGCATTTGGGTTCAAGAACAAGTTTCTTGTGAGAACTTTTTTTTTTTTAGGCCTTTGTAGAGTGTTGTTGCTAAACAACTTGAGAACGACCAAATCTGTCGTCTTGACAATAGCACCATTCAAAAGCTCTCGAAAAAACGTTAAAAATGGTGTGCTTGAACATCAAAGTCGGTCAATTTTGACGAAATTATCGAAAAAGAACAAGAAAGAAAAAAGCGCAGAGTAAATCTTACTGTAACACTGCCAGTCGTACTGCGACGAAGTGTCGCGCGTCGCCCTGCTAGGGGGGGGGGTGGCGGCCGATGGCGGTGATGGAGCGTGTCGCGGCTCAGACGATGTTTTTGTTTCTAGCCGATGGATCGGGGTTGTGCGACATACGTTACGGCTTTCGTGGCTTCGAGTGATGAGCTGTAATGGGAATGCCCGTATGAGATGAAGCTTCGCGGAGTTTTGTTTGGTATTTCGAAGTAGCGTCTTGGCGTGTCTTACATCTTCAGCCAGGACGGATAAGGCGGGAGGTGGAGGGTGCGTTGGCCGTCTTGCAGCGGGGAGTCGTCATCGCCATCGACGACATGCACGTCCCGTTCAGCGCCGGGCGCTCAGCGGTTGACGTGGCCGGGAGGGATAGCAAGACAGATCAGCATCCGAGGTCGGAGAAGCGACCGACAGGGCAGTGTCCATCATCGGAGATGAGCGACAAAGAAATCCAAAATCCAGGTGGGAGACGAGGTGACGTGAAGGAACCTCTGGAGGAAAATGAATGCCGAGTCCAACCACGTTCTCGCTTATATAAAAGGGGCTGCGCATGTGCAGTGGGTCATGCAAGCAGGCGTCTACAAACAACTAAAAAGCCTCCACGGAGACATTAATTGAGGACAATGTAATGCTAAATTATCAGGTTAATATGTTTGGCAAACAAAGAAACCCAATTTTACCTGGGGGGAGGTCAAAATTGTTTTCTATTGCCTAAAGAAAATATACACTACCTGTAAATGTTGTTGCATTCAGTTCCTGAGTGCTTGTTACCCTGGAGGATTCAAAACTCTCTCGATACGCCCAGCTGAACCGCATCTGTGCATGCGCTAGCACGTGCAGACCCTCCATAAACGGTATTACGGCGTTAGCCAACCATCTATTTTTCCTCCAGATATGACAGCCATGTGGTGACTCCAGAGGGGAGGTTGGGTGGGTATTTACAGGTAGTGTTTTGACCTCCCCCCAGGTAAAATTGGGTTTTCTAATTGCCGGCTAAAAATATCACACTACCTGTAAATTTTGTTGCATTTACAGTTAGTACCTCGTCAGTATAGGTGGTGGGCACCATCATGACGGGTTCCCAAGGGGGTGGGTTCGCTAGGTCCCAGAGATTTGGTATAGGTTGAGGTGCTAGACGCACCATACTCAGTTTGACTTAGGCAAGTACTGCAGGGGAAAAACTGGTTGTTATCAACAGATTGACATCAGTTTGAGAGTTTGATTCCATTTGAAAGCGAGGCAGGAGGGTAATTGATTTTAAAATTTATTACCTGAAAGTCGGTCATTAGGGTTGAATCCCGTCTTTGTTTCCATTGGGTGGTTGATTGAAGGGTTCATTAACATGAAGTGAATTGGTGTGATGAGGAATGAGGAATCGCAGGGTCATCAAGTAGTGTCGACGAGAGTCATCATTCCGGGTCGAAGTTAACGTAAGAAAAGTTTTTTCAAATTATGGTCTGATTGTGAAAGTGAAGCCATAGCCTTTGACGGATAAACGGCAATCAAGACATGGGAGTTTCCTTGTCCGAGTTAAGGACATTCTTCGTATTTCACGGATGGCAGGAATGAAAGTTATGGCATTGTCCCACTGCCAAACTTGGCGGGCGACGCAAAATTCTTTTGGCATCGCTTGCTTGGAACGGATCCATTCTTGTGAAAGTTTGCGGTGTTCGTGGCGAGCAAGTTCGGGAAGAACTGGGGATAGTTGATGGGATTATAAAGGTGGGTATCCGCTGGTGTTGTGGTTTTCCCGACAACATATTCATCTTTGAAATCGTTTCTGTTGTTTGAGTGCCACGTGTAGTGAGGTGAATTGGTTTACGTGGGAGAGCAGGACGATGAATTTTGATGATGGGATGGCCAATTGTAGAGTATGGTAGGGGGGAAAGGTGTCGGAATTTGGCGTCAGCAACTTCGATCTTCCGTCGCATTTTGGTGTTGCTGGCAGTCAGATTTTCAATGTTTAATTTGTAAGCCTCAATGAGCTTACAAGCACTTGATAGTTTAGCTTCAAGGTTGGAGCAATGAGTTGCGATGGGCTCACAGTTATGCTGGAGGCGGTTGAGTTCTTTCTCATTGAAATTAAGTTTATGTGCAGTTTTGTTGAGGAGAAAATCACAATAACCATAATTAGCAATGGGATTGGTGGGGTAAGGGCTTGCATCCAGTCCAAACGATGACAGTCCAGAAGTTGAAGTCGTGTTCATTTCGGCGGTTAACAACGGGGTTGGGTCCGGGAAGGTGGAGGAGGATGTGATGGTGGCAGTCGGTTTCATTATGTTGTATCGAAGCAGAAGGAATGTCGTTAGATGGCGTGGAAATATCACGGGCTTTCTTGCTTTTCATTTGAGTTAAACGAGCGAAAGACTTTTTGTTGTATAGTTGAATGACAGGCCATTCCGTTAGGGATATGGTCAGGCAAACTGAGCAAGGATCCTTGTCGAAATCGCAATGACGATGGCGTTGGCAAACAGGGTGTGGGTCATGGCGTTTCTTGGATGAAACAATACATTTGCAGACATCAGGTTTACGAACAGTTTTAGGGTCCCAACCTCTAATGAGGGTTGGTGATTTTCCACCGCGAATCTTGGGCAGCATGGTTGAGAAGCGTCAACAGGAGGTTCGGGAGAGGCGCGGGAAGCATTGAGCCCGTCCAGACCGATAAAAGCCAGGGCGTGGGAATTGGGGCGGGATGTCGAGGCAGATGAAAAACCTCAAGGATAGAAAGATGTCACCCCAAATGTGATGATGTAACGGGTGGCATGGTGGAATTGAAAATATTAAAAGTTTAAAGGTTCGGCAGATGTACCAAAAAAAAAAAGCTCCAATGAATGAATGTCATTGTAGAAGTGGTGAGATAGTTCACATGAAATTGAGTGACGGATGAATGTGTAAGGTGGTGTGGTGAACGAAGGAAATCAGCTACAACAGTATGTGATAACGATAACGCTTAAGTGTGGTTAATAATGATACATTGCGGTTAAGAGCCGGAGAGTTAAGAAGGAAGATGTGGGATTACCACGTGGGTGTAGGAGTTTCAGTGGACGTGGAAATTGTGGAGTGTGAGAGAAGCGGGTAAGCCAATGGTGATTATCGGTCAGGGTAGGGTTAATCGGAGAACCAGATTTTCATGGACGAGCGAGACTGCCGGTGAACGTCAAGGTCTTTTAAGTGAGAGGTTGTAATCAAAGTCGAGCAGACGGGTGATCAATAAGACGTCCACATGAGCACAGGTGAGCAAAACTGCAGATGACGTATGAGGAAGGCATCTTCCGCATGCCGGTAGAGAATTCAACAAGAGATTCTGGTGAGCGTGGGAGCAATGTTTGGGATTCGGCGAAGGCTGCATTCGATGAAGGCTTGTGTCTTTCGACAAAGGCTGTGTGCTCTGTGAAGGCTTGAGCATGTGGCACAGGGTTAGTTACTTCGAGCATGGGTTGTCGCGGCAATCATAACCCCTGGAGGTGTAACAGGTTGGGTAAGAAATGATGAAGTCAGCAGACTGTGTGTTCGGTAGATACTTGCTTGGCTTATGGTGAAGGCTGTGTGTTCGGCGAAGGCTTGTGTCCTTCGGCGAAAGACTTGTGGCTTTCGGTAAAAGACATGTGGTTTTCGGCAAAGGCTGTGCGTTTGGCGAAGTATTGTGGCTTTCGGCGAAGGTTGTGTGTTTGGCGAAGGCTGGCGGCTTTCGGTGAAGGGTGCGCGTACGGCAAAGGCCTACGGCTTTCGGCGAAGGGTGCAATTAGTAAAGGTTATGGGCTTGTACTTCGAGCAAGAGGTGAAGGTTTAGGGGAAGGACTCAAAGATTGGCAGTTGATTCAACCTGTAGATGAGTTGAAATTCGGCGAGTTGCGTTATTAGTGGACAAAAAAGACGTTCTGGAAAAACCACTTCATCAATGGAGGGTCGTCTTCTATGGTCTTTCGGCGAACGAATACACTCTTCAAAGATCAGGAGTTTCACGTCAATGGTTCAACAGGTGATGAAAGCATGCATGAAGGGTTGTATGTTTAGAGAACAAGACGACAATGAGCAAGAAGATCAAGGCTGATTAGTAGAGCCAGGTGGCGTGTACAGCAGATAAGAGGAAGTAAAACGCTCGGCAAACGTGGACATCCAACACGGGCGAACGTAAGAATGAAAGCATGCATCGTGGGAAGGGTCTTTCGGCGAACGGTGGACTTTCGGCGAACGTCGAAGCGGGAGGGTAACAATGGCGGTGTGTCGCAGCCAGAGGCAGGAAGAAAAAGAGATGGTTGGCTAACGCCGTAATACCGTTTATGGAGGGTTTGCACGTGCTAGCGCATGCGCAGATGGGCGGTTCAGCTGGGCGTATCGAGAGAGTTTTGAATCCTCCAGGGTAACAAGCACTCAGGAACTGAATGCAACAAAATTTACAGGTAGTGTGATATTTTCAGCTGGCAATTAGAAAATGAGTTATTAAATACATCTAACTGTTCCTCATTATGGCAACTTCCTACTGCAGTACATAAATGTGAGGTGCTATACATTGGAAAATCTAACGTACAATTCCCGTATTCGTTAATGAATACTTACATAGAACCCAAACCCTTTTTAAAAACTCTTGGTGTTTCGCTAACACCAGACCTTAAATTCTCTCATCACATTCATCTTATTGTTAATTCAGCAAATAAGCGCTCAGCAATGATCAGACGTTGTTTCACTCCTGGGGATGTACATATGCTCATTTGGGCATTTAAGGTATGTATTCGACTATTGCTGGAGTATGCAAGCCCAATATGGTCCCCTCACCTTGTAAAAGATATTGACCGTATTAAGAGTGTTCAGCGCCGATTTACAAAATCACTTAAAGGTCTCAGCATACATACTTATAAGGAGCGTTTTGTGGCTACCGGACTTGAATCACTCGAGTTGAGGTGCCTTCGCACAGCTCTTACATTAACCTTCTCAATTCTTAAAGGGCAATTACATCCATTTTGACATGCATGGTTTACTTTTGGGTTACTTACACAATAACTAAACACAAGAATTGCGGTGAGAATACGTTACACATATGTCCGATACAACAATTTAATTACTACATCACCAAAACACGACACTGAGACTGCCATTGTTTTGCTGGAACGCACAGAAATTATTGCTGACAGATGGTAGTCATCGATTTCGACTCGCAGCCGATTGAGATAGCTCTATTGGCTGTGAGAGCTCAAGCTTCTGACGGCCTTAGCTGGCCCACAGTTGTAGTGGCCAGCTTAGGCCACCAGACGCTTCAACAGACCGTACAGGCCTACAGAGCTATCTCAATCGGCTGCGAGTTGAAATCTATGACTACCTTCTGTCGGCTATAATTTCTGCGCTTTCCAGCAAAACAATGGCGGTCTCCGTATCGTGTTTTGGTGATACAATAATTAAATTGTTGTATCGGACGTACGTAACGTATTCTTACCGCAGTTATTGTGTTCAGTTATTGTGAAAGTGATCCTAAAGTAAAGCATGCACGTCAAATTGGATGTAATTGCCCTTTAAGGGCTTTGTGGATATTGATGGTTCAACATTTTTCGAACTTCGCAGTACGAGCAGCACAAGGGGACATACGCTTAAACTGATCGTCACACGAACACGCCTTGATTCGTGCAAATTTTTTTCTAACCGCATTGGTAAAGTTTGGAATGGTCTTCCGACTGATGTTATCAATGTGAACTATCAACTGAACTGATGTTATCAACGTGGCTTTATTCAAAAGCAGGCTCCGCAGCCTTGACCTTACAAAATATTTGACAGGATTTTAAATCTTATTCTTTTAATGCTGTAGGCTTGTGTCAGTGGCGCAAGCCCTTCCTTTGACCTGTTGTGCATTCTACTGCAAACAAATGCACTAACTAAAAAAAAAAATTACACGTCTTTGGTAGTACGGAGATGAGCTTCGATCGTTGAAAGATTACGCTGGAAGAGGGCGAATGGTGGCCGGCTTGGATTGGAGAAGTTACGGCAGTGTTGGCGGTACCATCTATTGCTTTCGGGACATTCTTG